>VKOC01001321.1:0-109840 GCA_009364415.1 Spea multiplicata | reverse complement strand
TGTATATAGCGCTGGGGGGATTATATTACAATATACAGCGCTGGGGGGGTCATTACTGCATACATGTCAGGAATATTCTTTCCATGGGGTTCCAGTAGTAGGAGTTTTCGCAGCGGGGGGAGGAATGTTTTATTTACTATAAACACATCAGAATGAGACGCTACGATAAGAAAATGCACTAATATTGCCGGTTTCTGTTCTGTCGTGGGGGGTTATATTATATGCTAAGGCTCTGTAATTTTCTATGAATCAATATGCAAATTACCGTTCTCATTCAAAGATATTTATACCATTTCATAAAAATATTTTTTTTCATTTATTCTTGCATAAAAGAAACCAAAATACAACATATAAAACAAACCATATATATATAAAAAATAGCAAAATATAATACAAACCCACAGGAGATGAATGAGTAGACGGCTCGGATCCATTGGCCGATTTTCTTCTTCTCTGTTTATATCTTTTATATTTCAGTAATAAAAATCACATTTCTATACATGACAGCGGAATTTCTAGGTCAATTTCCTCCGGTTTAATATCTTGACATGTAAATACAGATTTTTAGAATTTCTGTCTGATTCACACTAAGCAAATTACAATTTATGTCCAAATTTGACAAACGGCGTGGAGTCTGCCACTTAGCGTGAGCTCATCAGATTCTTAAAACAAATCTATTTTTATGCAAATATTCAGTATTCAGGCTCTAATGTAACATAAACCATAAGAGACAACCTATAGAATGGCGTTAACCCTTTCAGGCACGAAAGGAATGTTTAAAGATATTTGTAATAAAATAAAAGTAAACCCAAGCAATACCCAAGGACGGGTAAAGGGGCAGTAAGACCCCTCTTATGCCCCCCCTTACCGTCTCCACCGCTTGCCTCCTCGTGGCTGGAAGCTCCAACGTTTCACTTTTACGTGCAATGAAGCTACATGAAGATCGCCGCTGGTGCCGTATTAGGGCCACATCATGGGGCCCAATTACATTGCCGCATTGTGGGACGGATGAAAGTCATGGGCTCTTCGCAATGCCAGGGCTCCTTGTAAAACTAGGGGGTCAGAGACTTGAATCGAATGTAAGGAAGTTTTACTTTACTAAGAATGTGGTGGTTAAGTGGAACAGCATCCCAGCAGAGGTGGTAGAGGGTAATCCAGCGAGGGGATTAAACATGCATGGGATAGACATACGCCTCCTGAATCTAAGACGAGACCAACGACTGATTAAGGTTTGAGTCTTTACAGCAGGAGAAACGGGGAGACTAGACGGGGGCCGAATGGGGCCGATCTTCCAGCAGGTTCTAGATTTTTTTATTATTATTCATTTCTGTTTTTATTTGTAATGGAAAAACATGTTTTTTATAATTGTTGATCGACCTCTTTCCTCGCTCTTTGAATTCTTCTTCCTTCGCTGGCAGATTATATATTCCGTCGTCGGCTTCTGTCTCGTTTCAGCCCCCTTTGCTTTTTGTATTCTCCGATTCTGGATACATTTTGTATAAATACTTTTAATTGGTTCTCCTGGGTTTTCGCATAACCCGCAAGTTCAAGTTTTCAATGCGCTTCAAATTACACGTCGAGGCGTTTTTTTTTCTTCCTTCTGCAGTTGATCCTTACCCCATTAACGTCACGTTTCATTCGCCGTGCTAAGAATGTCTTTCTAATTTGCTGGCGAAGCCTCACAACGTTCCCTCCACTTCCTTTTAATGTTCGAGTTTCTCATAAACTGCCCGGGAAAAACACCCAACATTAAAAGCGCTGAATCTTTCCACGAACACAGAAAAAAAAATAAGGTATAACACGAAGAAAAAACAATTAGCAACAAAGTATCAACTCACGCACTTTATTGTTTCTTTTCTTCCAAGCCCCTGGTGCTTTGATACATTATCGACGGAGAAGGTAGGGGTGATGGAGCTATCATGGATCACCAGGTCCTTATCCTCAATCAGATCCGTGGCCCGTTCCTCCCTGTGCCAAAAAGCCAATGGAAAGGATGGTTCTTCTTGGTCTTTCTTGTCTCCAGGGTGGGAAATCACTTTCGAGGGCCACTGGTGGTCAAAAGCCCAGTCCACCAGAAACGAGGTGAAGTGAGGACTTGCCCTCAAGGGAAGATCTTTTTGATATCTGGGTCTAACAGGGGAAATGTTTCTGAAGGTCCACAAGTCACATTTATACCCGAGAATTTCAGGGCAGATTAAGAGCCTCCTGTGAGGGAAGGTTGGCGTTCCGGACCCCCCAGATTGTTGGGGTACATTTTGAAATGTCGACTTAGTCTTCAAATACCTTACGTATGGAAGGCAAAGTTCAGGTCATCAAGTACTTTACAGTGGTGACCTCCTACCCTCAGCCCCTTAATATTGCCAAGCCCCCTAAACGTATGAGAGAATGGTTCCACAGCAGGGGTGAAAAGGGGCATCCTAGTCTTGTCACAGTTGATGGGTTGAGAGGGATGGAGGGAACACCGTTTACCTTAATACAGCTCGTTGGGTTGGTATATATAATACGCCTGAATCCATTGCAATTTTAGCCCCAAACTTTTTTCCATGTTTTGATGAGGAAATCCCAATTAAAAAGTTACCCTACGTCATTTGCCACCACACACATGGCTGTCCTAGAGGCATTGGCATGATGGGTCAGACCAAGTCCTCTAGAGGGAAAGTTCCTTTAGAGTTTGTGGGGTTTACAATGTATGGAAGCCGCTGGCGGAGGATATATGACCTGAGTGACCCATCGTTTACCCCATGGAAGGGACGGAGAGTTAACTTTTTTGGTCTGGTTCCTCTGGCCAACGTCCCCATCTTGCTCCCAGCAGAAGTGGTAGAGGCTCATAAAGTAAACTAACGTAAACTACACGGGGAAGGCATCCGGCTCCTGAATCTTTTGGGATTTGTTCTTTGTTCAGATAAAAAAAAAAACAGGTTCTACGCACATCACGGCATCAAACATTCACCTTAAAGAAACCGACACAATGCCCACATTAATGTAATTTTTGTCGAACCTCCACAAAGCGTCTTTGGAAGCGGAGATTGCGCGTTATCGTTATTTGTAAATCTTAAACAAAATAATTGAATAGGAAAGAAAATCCTAATAATCTTTAAGCAAATTCTGCTTCCCGACGCACTGAGGCGAACCTTTCAATTCCGCCAACAATGCATGGAAGATAACCGGAAATTATGTTTTTTGTTACCAGCGATTCGCGTATGGGCAAAATTTTACTTTTTACGAAATACGGTGATTTTACTTAATGGTTGAAGCTCAGAACTGCTCCAGATTTAACGATGTTAACCCTATTGCTTCCAAAGTGGGCCATTTACATTATGGGTGACGGTGCTGAGGGGCTCCGGGGGCAGATCGGGTCCTACAGTGTATGGCTGTGGACTGGATACACTCGTCTACACGCGGTGTGAGTATAAATACAGGTGTGCACAGGTGTATCCGGACACCTAGGCACACATAGGTAATTAGGCAGCCACTGGCCTTAAAGTGCCAGCGCCTCTTAGTCATCCCTAGCAGGGTCACACTGGCGATGGCAAGGCGGCACTGGGGCTTTAAGACCTGCCTCTGGGGTTGCAGATCAGTTAGATATGAGGGCCAGTTGGCCACCGGACATTTGGCCCCTGTGCCAGCTGGCCAGCCCGGATCATATCGCCAGTCCGGCTGTGTTGTTGTGCTTTGTGTGTCAGACGCATCCCCGTTATTCATTCCTTCACCCACCTTAGAACCTCTCAACTTCTAAAGAAAGGTAGAAGAAAGTAATACTTCGGCAACGAACACGAGTAAAATGACCGGGTCCACTCTAAGATCCCCACCGAGAGAATAACTGTGATCAAAGAGCCGTTTCTCTGAAAATAAATGTATGCGGCTGCATTTGTGCTAATTATCCAGAATATTGAGATAAAGCTGCAATCGCAATCATTCTCCGGGGCTTTCTTAAGTATTAAGTTTCTCAATCTTTCCAGTTTTGTTCTATAACTTTTCTATTACTTAGATTTGCAATATTTTTAACATTTTTAAATATTTTTCTCTATGAACATAACCCCCAGCGCTGTATACAGTAAAATAATCCCCAGCGCTGTATACAGTAATATAACCCCCAGCGCTGTATACAGTAATATAACCCCCAGCGCTGTATACAGTAATATAACCCCCAGTGCTGTATACAGTAATATAACCCCAGGGATATTTTGGGTGACTTTGCAGGCTCAAACACCACACTGAGCTGATGTTTCATGGCGATGCTGATGAAGTCCGTCCCTCCATAGATATTCATTAGTCTGTCTGGTTGATTAAGACTGAGCCCACTTAGTATAAGATAAGGAGTCGGGGTGTTTAGTAGATTGTGGATCAGATAGCAGACAGAGAACTCATACAAATAGCTGATATGAAGCTGCCTGAAAACATTATATTATGGAGAATTTTAAAAGAGAAAGTAGTGCAATATTTCTGAAAATGTATATTTATTCTGATGGTAGTAATGTAATATTTTGGTGGGAGTTCCCTTTTTAACCAGCCAGATAACATAAAAACATAATGGCGGCTCTTTAAAAACAGTATTAAGTGAATTGTGTATATATTTAAAGTTTTTAAAACCATGTTTCATGTCCCATATGTTTTTTTGTGTACATTAACACCGAGAATCACATATTTCTTCCTAAATTACATTATAATTGAAAGCGGACTAATATCATTATAAAAGATACTTTATTGCGCAATTTAATAGAAAGGTCCGTGGTGCTTGTCGGACAACTTGCTTTGTTTAATTGTTTTATCGCGTCTTGGCATATTGTCAATAAAAGCGTTTCGATAGGTCTGTTTCCTTACCGACTTTTCTCATTAAATTCAATTAACTGGAAACAATAACATCGTTCAAAATAATAACAAAAAAAAATTCCAAACATATTAATAGCCGCGCTTCATAGAGAAATCACGTTAAATTACAGTTTGTAATTAAAGATTGCATCAAGCAAATCACTGAGGCGGTCAAGAAAACAACTTTCTTCGTCTTTCAATCCTTCTAATCTGGAACTAAATTTATTAAAAGCGGAGATTCCTTAGATTCCGTAAAGAAGAGAAAGGAAATGATTAGAAAATTGTGCCTTGTGGCAACAGCGAAAAACATAACTTTTTTGAAAGGAGTCTACCGGAAAAATATTTAAGAAATATCCTTGTTACTCGAATACTTTTTCTACTGTTTGGCGCTCGCCATTGTAGTTGGTCATGTGATCCCGCCCCCGAGTGCCATCCCCTCCATTAAATCCTTACTCAGTTGATTGCTTGACTCACTTGCTAGGCACTCCCAGAAAACACATACCCCCCCCAATGAATACACAACAACCATGTTTGGGTAGAGTAGGCCACGGCCGATTTTTTTTCAATGCTGGCCATTGCCACGCAGACCTAAAACCAAAAATAGGTGCGCTGGACAATGACCAACAATTACGGGGAAAAACAATAAAAAACATAAATTAACATAAATAATTAACATTAACCATTTAATGTAACTAACCACCCCAAGCTTACCAAGTTATCCAGGTACCACACAGGGAAGGACGTACCTTGATGCCCAAACCCAGACCTGAGGTTCCCAGCTCCACCTGCCAGGAAACCTCCCACCGCCAATGCTCTCCCATCAGCATTAACCCCCTAGATACCTGGTAAGCTTACGCACGACCGTGACAAAAAACACACTCCGGAAACACTCAACACAAAAAAGGAAGGGAGGGAGGATGGGCCAAACAACGAGTGGTAAGGTGACACGAAAATGGCGCCTGCCCTAGTCACGCCAAACCCATAAATAACCCACCGTTAACACTACCTTATTCAAAAAATTTCGCCAAGGCCTAGCCCCGCTCGGCACCCAGTCAAGGGCCCACTCTGGCCCATTCCGAGCCCTGTGGGCTTCATTACTGCAGCCACCAATCAGTCCTTGAAAATGTGCTTTTCTAAGAGATCTTCTTCGTGCAGGAGCTGGATTATTTACTTAGACGCCTTTTTATTTAAATGGAAACCCATGCAAGGGTTCACATCCAGAGGCTAAAAAACACGATTTTGACCATTTACCTCCTCCGCTGCCTGGATCCATTGGGGGCTGGCTGTCTAAGCGCTAGTTGCAACCGCATTTCTTCTGGTTGAGGGCAGAATCAATTTGGATCTCCATGTACGCCTGCCATAAGTCAAACCAGATGCGCCATGACTCCTCACAGCCAATCTGGGACCAACATACCTGGTTATACCTCAAATATGGTGATTTTATTATATTTTGTATTAGAAACTTTAGATTCAAACCTCAATCAGTCGTTGGTCTCGTCTTAGATTCAGGAGCCGGATGTCTATCCCATGCATGCAATCCCCCGACCATCACTTCTTCGCGTTGTGTTGAGCTGTTACTTTAGTTGACAAAAAAAAAGACAAAATCACTTTATTTTTATATGGCATGAATAATGACCATAACTGGTGAGACTTTATTATAATTGAGTGAGAAATTATAATTATTAATTATAATAAGTGGGAAAATTATAACAAATTCTGTTCCCAACGCTATTTCTTACATGTTGGGTAAGGGTTATAATATTTGTTATCGTACTTACATATTGTAAAACTTTATGAAATGTTTATATAAAAGAACCAGCCGTGTTCTGGGTAAAATCACCCCTTTTCACAATATTTACTATTTTAGGTGTAGTATTTAAGGTTTCAACTTGATTTAAGATTAAAACGACCCATAATGATTCTGAAACCCTTTGAATCAGGTGGCCCATTCCATACATAATAGAAATGGCTTTTATCTGCACTCCATCTAATAACTACCGGTTGTGTAATTTAAGCTTGTAATGTCAAAGAAAAAAAAATAAAAGAAATAACTAAAATTGCAATAGATTTATGTCTCCTTGGGTGGTTAAATTCTCGGCCTTCAAAAAGTTCAATTAACCTTCTAAAAAAACATTCTAAATCCAGGCTCTCTCGTTAAAAATGACAAAGACAAAGACCCTTTCAAGCCTTTTTTTTTCTAAATTTCCTTCAAAGCTTTCATTTTTGCGTGTGACAGTTCTGGAATATTTGAAGCCCATTGAGAACATAACAATAAAAAACATTTCCCCGAGCATTAATGCTCTTATGCAAGGTTGAATGGGTTTTCTTGAGTTTTATTTCATTAAACGTTACATAGCAATACAGTAATTCGGGGTTTGTTTTTTTTAAAAAAGAGATCCGTCCATCAAGTGCAAGCCTGCTGGAGATCCAGAATAAGAGAAAAAAACACGTTGAAGCTAAACAATTGTGTCTCAAAAATGGTAAAAACCAACACGTCAAGGGGTTTAATTGTGGAATTAAAGGGCTGTCATGGCGAGGGGGTCTCCCGAAAGTAGTGGGAGAGTTTGTAGGAGAGTCTGTAGAGAGTTGTGGATAAATGCCTCTCACTATTCATCATCATACCTGATGGGTCAACAGCCGAATCCTCTGGGTCGTGCCAGTGAGGTCTTGACACGCCCCGCTCCCTGCCCATTTCCCCTTTAAATGGGGGCTGCTTCCTGTGATGTCAGCAGGTATGCCCACCGGAATCAGCGGGAACGCCCACCGACTTCAGTGGGGCTGCCCGGTGACTTCAATGGGCAGTCCGGGCCGTGTCCCACAAAAGAAGGCTCTGGGTCGCGCCAGCGGGGTCTTGACACGCCCCGCTCCCTGCCCATTTTTTCCTTTAAATGGGGGGTGTTTCCTGTGATGTCAGCGGGTATGCCCACCGGAATCAGCGGGAACGCCCACCGACTTCAGTGGGGCCGCCGGTGACTTCAATGGCAGTTCGGGCGCGTCCACAAAGAAGGCTCCGGGTCGCGCCAGCAGGTCTTGACACGCCCCGCTCCCTGCCCATTTTTCCCTTTAAATGGGGGGTGTTTCCTGTGATGTCAGTGGGAATGCCCACCGACTTCAGTGGGGCCGCCCAGTGACTTCAATGGGCAGTCCTTGCCACATCCCACAAAGGAAGGCTCTGGGTCGTGCCAGCGGGTCTTGACACACCCCGCTCCCTGCCCATTTCCCCTTTAAATGGGGGGTGTTTCCTGTGATGTCGGGCGGGTATGCCTACCAGAATCAGCGG
Organism: Spea multiplicata; assembly: GCA_009364415.1. NCBI lineage: Eukaryota > Metazoa > Chordata > Amphibia > Anura > Pelobatidae > Spea > Spea multiplicata. The sequence goes on along the minus strand of VKOC01001321.1, from coordinate 101,751 downwards.
GAACGCCCACCGACTTCAGTGGGGCCGCCCGGTGACTTCAATGGGCAGTCCGGGCCGCGTCCCACAAAGGAAGGACCCGGGTAGCCGTGGCTAAGAAGTTCCCAGGTATGTTCGTCATAAAGGGACACTCTTCCATAAGAAGGGCTGAGCTGACCCTGTGTTATGCATAATTCAATGTATAAGGTCCTGTCTATCATTATCTCCTATTAATCCAAAATCAACCAAACTAATGTAAAAAAAACGACATGTTAATCCAGCATTACCAGAATATGATCAATGAGTGATGCGTTATATTGAAGCACAGCAATAATTAGCCTTCGTTTTGAGAAGTCACCAGTTTGTGTGACAATGGCATCCTAGGCAAAGGTCACGGGTTTGCCATAATGGGGTTAATATAAGAGTTTTAATCCAAATAACTTAATTAAATAGTATGTTTGTTTACAGAGTCCTTTGTCTCCCCCTGCAGGCAGCTGGAAATATAGATTTTTTTTTAAAACTTATATTTCTAAAAGATTAATATTGCATCTGAAAATAATTCCATATTCTACTCGTACTTAATTATTTAATAATGAACATATAATGGGAGTGAAACAGAATCATAGCTCAAACCAAGCTCACTTCACCTACTTCAATCAAGAGCCAATTTTGTCTTATCCAACCCCACTCTACTCCCATTAATAAGAATATGTGCTATCCAGGTGGGTTCCAGAGCAAAGGCCTGTACCTGGGAACTGGCTACCCGGAGCCTTCCCTTGCGGGAGTCGGCCAGGACTGCCCACTGACGTCAGTGGGCAGTCCCGTGATGTCGGTGGGTGGTCCCGCTGATGTCAGTGGGAGTTCCTGCGCCCCGTTTAAAGGGAAAAATGGGTGGGGAGCGGGGCGTGTCAAGACCCCGCTCCCATGTCCCGGAGGATTCGGGTCTTGACCCAGAGAGGCGGTGCTTCACCCGGAAATCTCCAGGAGTTCCCAGGTATGGTAGCCACCAACCTTAAACTCAAAGGTTAACTTTTTGGGATGGAGGAGATGCGTATAATTTCAGAGTCACAAACTTTGTTGAGATGATCCAGATCCATGAGCTTGACAGGGATTCATTTGAAGACATTTATGGTTCTTCTGGGTTAATCTTCTTCTTCTTCTTCTGTATGCTTTTAAGTGTTTACTCAATATTTTTAGGGGACCACTCATTAAACCCTAAACCTTTTCCTCTTCAAGGAGGGGAGCCGATCAATGTGGGGTCCTCGAGGATTAAACCAAACTCACAACATATCCCCCTATTTACCTTCATAATTAAACTTCATTGGGAATAAACCCAAATTGGTTCCTCCTAAGGCCAACCAAACTCAACGCCAACGTCACTTTTGGTTCCCTTTTGATTGTTTAACACTTATGGACATCGGGTGGACTTACTATTCATGTTTATTTAATATACCCTTACATTCTAAATTCAAGATTGCTTTACCTGTCTGTTGTTACCCCGTAAAACCAGATCAAATAGTCAGTGATAATGAAGTCATGGCTTCTACTAACCTAAGTATCTACATAAACCCTCACATAGACAACTGGGGATTATGCAGCACATCTTTTTCTTTTAAAAAACAGAAAAAAATAATTTATTATGAGAACAAGAGATGGACGCTTGACATTGACATAAGATTTTTCCAAGGACGCCGCGGCAGGGAATGGAAATCTATATGCAAAGCTCTTCCCTTATAAACCATAAAAATATAATACGGAACATAAGGCATTAGGTAAATGAAGTCTCCTTTACATAATAAACCTGTTTATTCTTCTTTTAGGAAGCTTGGTGTTCCGATTATTCGGAATTCCTAATATTTATTCTTCAGTAAAATGTCAGGTCAGAAGTAATGCCCGTTGTATCAGCATCGCACGAGGACGCTTTCTCTCTGATACGTTATTATGCGATAATAAAGTCTCGGATTTTGTGACAGCCTTAGTAGTAATAACACCATTCTTCATTCACACAGCCAGGATACTCATACTCAATTATTATAAAAAAAAATAACATTTGGGACTAAAATAGTTTTTATTTATTTGGGGAGGTTTTTGTCCGGATCGATTTTTTTATTTTTAAAAAGGGCAAATATGAAATATATACGTTCTCATATAATCGGCAGAAATGTATTTAGGACGTTTAGTGCCAGGGCGATGGGTTAAAATGTTACTCAACCCTTGGACTGAAATGGTTAATGTATAAAAGCGAAAGATGTCGGCGATTTTCCTCGTAAGACAGGAAATTGTATGGTTGGAAAGCAATTTGCTGTAGAACAGGCGTTAAAAATGTCACAGGCTTGGTTTTCTAAAAATAAAGGGTTAACTTGACTGGGTCAGTACTAAACAGTATTGCCTGTTTGATGTCAACCATCCAGGTTGACGGGAGCGATTGGTTTTAATATTTAGGGTCACTATGAAAGATTTTTTTGTTGTAGGCATCATTTAACCCCTTACTGGATCCTTCCTGCAATCACTGAACAATTGAGTATTGTCTCCGTCGGTTCCTGTGCTTTGTGAATGGGTTTCTCCAATGGGATCCCCTTTTCCCGGCAGCCATGAGCCTTCTAGTGAAGTATTAGGTTCTCCATGCCAACGACGAACACCATGGATTCCTGCAGCTGAGTCATGGGGATTTGGGCCCCATTGCGGGACTCTCCCTCTGAGACAAGGACACTTGGGAGGTATGGTTTGGCAGACATAGTTACTAATTAAATCTTATACAAGTAGATGTGATATTTATTATTATATACAGAATATATATATATATATATTATTGTATTAATACAAGAAATATTTCTCAATAAATATTGAAAGAAAGCTTTTCGCTGCAAAAATTAGAAAATGTTTCATTGAGCCCCCTGTGGTGACTAATTAACTAATTAAATTTTGTTTAGTGTACGGAATGTAATCACCAGGTAGTGTATTATTTAATAAAACCAAGTTTTTTATATGCTACAACATTAACATTTTTTTTTTTTTTTTACTTAAGAACCTTCCCTTGCTAAGAACAGCTGAAGAATCCGTGTGATTCATCGGTTCTGTATAAATGAAATTAATAATGCATATTAATATTTTGTATTAATATTAATATTTCTAGAGACTCTAAAAACCAAAAGGTTTTCAGTAAAATGGAGCTTGTCTGGGCTGGTGGCCACGGGAGTCTGAATTTCACCAGGAGGCACTGGGCAGCCCTTTTACAAGTGAAAACAGTTATTTTCTGCACGTTGCAAGGTCCTGGAGTGCTTACATTTTCACTTCACGTGCTGCGCATGTTTGCACTGACGGGTGCATGTAGGTTGAGTTATAGTATGGAGGTATGCATGCGCTGGCAGATTGTGCCGTAAGAAGATGTTGACAGTCTGGGTCGCTGAAACTGAGCCAGGTTTGCTTCTTTTTTAACATGTAATAAACAGATTTTCTCTCTCTCATTTTTTTCCTAATTTCTCTCCCATTTATTTTACCCTTTTTTCCTCTCATCTACTTTCTTTCTTCTCTCCTTTATTTCAGCTTTTTCATCTTTCAATTTCCCTTTTTCCTCTCATCTTGTCCTTATCCTTACAAATATTTGCTTTATCTCTTTTCTCACCTCTTGCCTTATTTTTTTCTCCTTTCTTTCCTTTCTCCCAAAATGTATTCTTTCTTTCGTTCTTTCTTTCTTTCTTTCTTTCTCTCTTTCTCTCATTTCTCTCTTTTTTTTTCGTTTTCTTTCTTTCTTTCTTTCTTTCTTTCTTCTCTCTACTCTCCTAAACATTTTAGTTATCACCAGTAACCCATGCCCGCTGCGGCACCTGTGGCCACGTCCCTCAAAGAGTCTCAAACAGCGCAGCGAAAGGGGGCGACCCTATACTAACCCCACTGATTTATTATGATCCTTCTACAGGAGAAGGTCACGTGGGTTGGCCCTCCATAATGTATTGGGAGCCTGGTAAATTGTAACTATAATATCCCCTTTTAGTGAATGGATCCATAACATGAATTTAACCCCGTGTTGCCTGAGTCTACGAAACATTGAGGTCAGCCCTTTGCATTGGATGATTATATCTAATGAACCTCAGCAACATTTGACTTTGTATTCATTCCTCTTACCTAGAACACAGCGTGGAATTTTCCCTTACTACTTCCTTGTATTTTTTTTATCTTTTTCATCTCATCCAACGTCAGTCTCCATCTGCAGGCGTTTTATTCATCATCGCGCTGTTTTTACTTTGCCAACCTCATGATGACTCTTCTTATATGAACAGAGTAACCGTATAACCGCTGCCTATCTGTCATTTGAAATAAGCTGTGCTATATGTAATTTTTAAACTTTAAAGCATAGAAAAAAAAAGAAACCGGCAGCCGAGATGCATTTTTTATGAATTAGATAAAACATTAATATTTAATGCCGTCTGTGTCTCGCTGTACTGTCTGCTCTACACAAAGGGTATTTTTACTATTGAGTTTAGAAAGATCTCATTGAATTATTCCAGCATCTCCTGCCTTTCACGCTCAACCAGTTAAAGGTCATATCTTACGCTGATTAAAAGTAATTGAGTTTTAACCTGGTTTCTGAGCCAGGACCCTTGACTTGGGGGGATAAATAATCTTAAATTCTAGATCCTAGGATTTTAGTGACTGCCTATAACTCCAAGTATAACCTCATCATTTTTTTTTTTTGCTAAATAACCATTCAAGACCTTAATAACCATACCAGGGAAGTCTGGGTTGGACCTGGAGTCTCCGGGTGAAGCCCAGCTTCCCCGGGTCTCTGGGTCAATTCCCTCTTTCTCTGGAAAGGGCCATGGTTTTGGGCTAGCCCCATTCCACTCCTATTCTCCACCCTTATAAGTCTCTCCAGGGCTAACTCCACCCTGTTTGACATTAGCCCCACCCCCAATGATGCATAGCTCCACCCCCTGATGAAGCCAATCCTCAAAACAGGGAGACCGCTGGGTAGCCTACCCAGAAAAGGTATGGATATAAAGATAATTATACATGATCGTAATGGCAGAGGTTTTTGAAAATATCATTATAATATAAAAAAAATATATTAAAACCAAAAAAAAAAAAAGCTACTTGTATCTGAACAGATTCTGCTGTAATGAGGCAAATACCAGAACAACAAAGAAGGTGAGAGGTTAATTATTTGAACAAAGATAAAGCTGATATCATTCTGATGGACATTTCTCAGGAAAGTGAGAAGTTCATTATTTGAACAAATAAAATTGACATCATTTTGATTAAAAACTTCCTCCAATCCCAACGAAACCATCACTCGATGGTGATTACCAAAAAAAGGGCAGATTTCCGTTTCGCTGTTTGTTACTATTAGTAACTTTGTTATAAAAAAAACCCACACAGTAACCAACTGATTATTTATCACTAAAAGGAACCGAATTCTGTAAAACAAGAAATGTTACAGAAATAATACCAACAATAATAGTATTTCAGATTTCTTGTGATTTTTCGCCTTTAGGAGAACGCACCATTTATATAAACCGGAAATTTCTATGTCCTGGCGGACAGTTATTTTCTTGAAAAAGGCAGAAGTCAGGCCCAGCGCAATAAATCTCTCCTTGGAAATACTGAGGTCAAGCAGCAAACGCAGTAACTCTTGACATTAAAAGCAATGGGCTACTTGTCTACAAGATTGTTCTGAAATAGGCCCTTATCCAGAATGCTGTAAATAAAATCCATTCCGGAAAACCCGTCTCCGTATCGTGCTTTTAAAGGTAAAACCAAATGTCATCAATTGTCACAAGAATTGATGTTCTCTTTTTATAATGTTTTTGCCATGTATTGTATCCAACAATGAAAAGAAAGGACAGATAAGGAAGGTCGTCCATCCTTAGGGCTCGAAAGTCCATGGCCAAGAAAAGCTTTCCGACACAAAACCAACATTTCACAGACACATCATCGTAAAATTGGTTATTTTCACTCATTGGTGAATGCCCCGTGCCATGGTGAGTCCAGGCGTGGACCTCCTTGCTCTCTTGTGCCTAGAGGCATACCCACCAACCCCACCGACGAGGTCAACGAAGGCCGAAACGTATGTCTGGGGTTGTTGGGTCCCTCGTGCAGAGGAAGTTTGCCTCACATCTCGGTTCTGGACTGCTCTTTTGGGACTGAAATTTGTAGATAGAGATTATTTCTTTGTAATGGCCCCCAAAAAAGCTTAATGAGATTCTCCCAAGCAAGGAGGCACCGTGGGACAGGCCATGGGGTGGCTGTCTGTTCTCGGTGAGCATCTCATCCTCTTGGTGTACTCCTCGCCATTTACATTTTTCAATGACCGTTTCCACTGTTCACAATATAACAACGAAGCCATTTCTAGACGCCAACCTTGATCCTAGTCGAGACCAGTACAAACTGCAGAACCAACAAGACACAAAGGTATATATTTACACTAAAGTGGGGGTTTGAAGGAGAGTTCAAGATTCCAACTCCCACTGGGGTTGGCGCCAAATGCATGATGAATCCGTCAGGTGAAACTGAAATGCCCTGCCGAGGAAAAAAGCCAATAGCCCCTTAACATGCATGATGAGATACCAAAAACTTTACTCTTTTGCTGCACTCTTACGGCAATTTTATGCTACAAGGACTTAACTTTATAAGGGGCACACCTGTGTTGGCAAATACATTTTAACCCCTTAAGGACAATGGGCAGTCCCTAAACCCATTGAAAACGATGCATTTTGAGCCCATACATGTACGGGCTTTGTCATTAAGGGGTTAAAATGATACATGTTATACTTTGACCCAGGTCATTGTTTGTGGTTTATAATTCTGTAGTTTTTGGCTTTCCTTTTTATTTATTTATATTTTTATATATTTTTATTTGTTGTTATAGATTATTTTTTATATAATATAGAATATATTATAGAATGTGATTTTTACAATATATGAAGTATTTAAACAAATGTATATTGGTGTTTATGCACTAAGAACACTTTAGGAGCATTAATATATTTTATCTATTATCTGTGTTTACCTCCATTGTGTTTATTGATCCTGATTTACTTATTATATATGTTATTATATATGTATTGAATATGTTTGAATATGCAAAGCTAACAATCTATAGCACCAAATCCTATGCTAATTCATTTCCATTTGAAAATTAATTTAATATGTATATACTTAGTCTGAAAATACACTTGGCTTTTTACCTGTTTCCCTAAAGATCACCCTGACATTTCTAAATGCTAAGTCCATGATTTAACAGTATAAACACCGCATACCGATGAAGAAAAGCCGTATATTACTGGAAAACCTAAACTTAGACTCATATGTGCTGTTTTTTGTAATCAAATAAGAAAAGTTGTGAAAATTAGACACTTATTTGTTAAAAACACTTTCAAAAATCAAACTAACAATAGAAACAGATTTGATTGGACAGAGAAATCTGTTTTGACTAATGTGATATTGATCAGAATGACATAGAGTTGGTGTGAAGTGTGTTAGAAGCACCGGGAGGCAGGGTTGGACTGGTGAGTGGCTCTGGCACTTTAAGGCCAGCGACTGCCTGATGACGTAAGTGCAGGGGGCCACTGGATATGCAAGGCAACACGCTACATGTTTATTATAGTGTGGGGCCGGGCATAACCAGCGGTGGCCATACCTGGGAACTTCTGGGCTCCTGGAGCCTACCCTTGTGGGCCACAGCCAGGACCGCCCACTGATGTCAGTGGGCGGTCCCACTGATGTCAGGGGCGGTCCCAGTGACATCAGTGGGCAGACCCACTGACATCATGGGGAACACCCCCATTTAAAGGGAAATGGGCGGGGAGTGGGGCCAATAAGGAGCCCGCTCCATCAACCCGGAGGATTCTGGTGTTGACTCTGAGAAGTGGTGCCTCCCAGGTATGGCGGTGGCCGCACACTACAGGTGAATTTGTAGCAATATCGGTAATCGGCCCAACAAGATTGCTGGGAGGGGTATTTGTTATAAGACGGTAAGCGTTCTGCTTACCGCCATATAACAAACACCCCTCCCAGCAATCTTGTTGACCACAATGTTCGGCACAAATTAAGATTTTAGGAAAGAGTGAAACTTGGGGGAAGAGAAACATTAGAAACAGAGAATGTCGGTGTCCCCCCAAGGCAGTGAGGATCATAAATGTTCAAAAAGTTACAATGATGGCTTTATGAAGTGGCCGCTGGTTTCCTAACGTTAAATTCCAACTTCCGGCACCTCGCAAGAGTCCTGGTTTCCTTGGAACAGTCCGGATTCCAGGTACTGTCTTGCAGTTGGTGAGGAGCATGAACCGGCCACATTGAGAGGTCGCTATTTGGGTAAAGCAGGCAGGTGGCAATAGACCCCCTCGCCTCTCGCCACATCCCCCAACACAGGTGTCTTGATTTGGTCACCTGAAATGGTGGGAAGTATTAGGTCCTATAAAGAACCCTTTTGAATTATACTTGATACTTTGTGTCTTATGGTCCACATATTACCTGATTCGCTTATTGTTAATTTATCATATAATATATACATTTTATTTTTTTGGATATTGATTGGTCGCACAGGGATATCAACTCTCCTAATATAACAAAAAAAAGGTAAGAAACTCCTAAATATGCAATATCTTGGAATTGTCACTTTGTGGAGTGACTCATCGCAGAAACACTGTATCTGACCTCATTACCGGCAGCGTCTGAGACATCTTCTCTCTGCAGGGATGCTGATCTATTTAAGCCTTCAAACATCACATAAATAAAAGCGGCATTCTGCCCAAATCATTAACTGCGCTAATACCTCGCTGTTTATCATGGGCTATACTGTGTTGGTCACTTTCTAAGACAGGTAATTGGCGCTGGTGCATTCACCTTCATCATCTTCATCATCTTTTACCGGACGATAATTTAAAGGTCATTAAAGTTTGTGTCTCTTTTATGTGAAACAAAGGCTGTTATGACCTGGGATGCCCGCCAAGGACATGGAGAAGACTGGGGGTAGGGCTAGGGCCACAGTGGCGCCTTTTGGGGGCTGCACTCCCAAGTGGGTAAACGCAACCTTCCCTCCCAGACTGAAGCTTAAAAATGGACGGGCCCCACTTAAGTCTTCAAGGAAAGATGGTAGCCAAAAGGCACAGCCCACCCGTCCCACCAAACATGTCAATGCCTTCGGGGACCCAAGAATCCCCCCAAAATATCTGTATAAAAACAGCAGGAAATGGCTTTATAAATAAAAGTGTTCAAATAAAATACATTCTTCTGCTGAATGCTTTACACGGTTTATACACATAAATAGCTAGATCATGAAATCACATAAAATTAGTACCTGTAAACCCGTGTCCCCCCTAACGATACCCCCCTAAAACAAAGGGGTCCCACACCGGCCAATTAAAACATTAGGAGGTACATTTACTGTAGTAATAGAAAACAAGTGCCCTTTGATTGATTTGATTTAAGCAATTTGGCTTTTCTAAGCAGAAACATTTTTTTTAAAAAAAATATGTACTCTTACTAAAATAAAAATTAAATTAATTAACACTTACAGTGACGGCTGTCAAAATATCCCCAAGGCATATCTCCTAGTTACATTGACATGGAATTCGACACTAGTGTACTAACACTAACGCACAATGTGAAAATAAATCCAATTTAATGTTAATTAATTAACATTAATTAACGAATGTCTACATTTTAAGGGACACTCCCAGGCAGCCTCTTGAAAAGAGAATGCATATTAAGGTACTTTATAGGTACTTTCATATGTATTTGTTTCAAATAAATACCTTCAGGAAAAGCTGCAGTGGAACACCCAGGGCCGGCCCGACAACAGAGCCGAGTGGGGCAACCGCTCCAGGCGGCACTTTTGAAGGGGCCCCAAGCCCTTTTTTTTTTTTTTTAAAGCCGAGAAGAGATAGAGAGGGGCACCGAGTGGTTTTATCTTACCAAGTTATCAGTACCCGCTCGGCACCCCTCTCTCTCTCTCCTCTGCGAGCCCTCTAGCTTTGTCTCGGTGCTGGCTTGTAATGTTGAGCGCCGGAAGATGATGTCATTTCCGGCGCTCAGCATTACAAGCCGGCACCGAGCCCGAGCAGGGAGACTCACCATACGACTGCTGAAAGGTAAGTACAAGGGGGGGTGGCAGGGAGAGCAAGGGTAGATAATGGGGGGCGGCATTTTAAACTTCGCCCCAGGCGGCATTTTGTCTTGGGCCGGCCCTGGGAACACCTACTTCATGGTCCAAAGGATTTTGCCTCTGATTGGCTGCTTGAAGCAGCCAATCAGTGGCAGTACAGCGTTCCCATTAAAAAAACCAGTAGCTGTGTTTCCTTCTCAATAGAACCCCCAGAATGCTTAGCCATTGCTAAATGGGAGTAAGTAAATCACATGGCAGGAGATGTGTTGGGCCAAACACATCTTGACTTTTTATTGGTTGATTTATATAGCACCATCATATTCAGCAGCAGTGTACAATGTTTTTTATGCTACGTATATGAGTTTAAGAGCTATCACATATGATGACCTTGGAATGTCATGAGTTTTTCTTTACAGTGTCTACTGTAACATTTCTAACACAAGCTGTTTATCAAGTTCCAGTCCAAATAAATGTTCATCGTTCTTTTTTTTTTTATGGGTCAATCCAGCCACGAGGCGCCAGTTGATTTCACATATACCCTCAGGATTTAGATGCTGGATACAAGGTTTACGTTAAGAAATATCGGGAAGTACAGAAAACCAGATTAATGGTTGACAACGCCAAGGTCAAGCATTGTTCTGAAGATTTAGTTAAAGTATTAACCCCTTAATGACAAGGCCCGTACATGTACGGGCTCCAAAATGCATTATTTTCAATGGGTTTAGGGACCGCCCATCGTCCTTAAGGGGTTAAGGCCGCTACAGGAGAATAGTATACTGTCATCTTATACGTATCGGTGCAAGATGGACAGCGGACACTGAAAACGTAAGAAACACATTATTTTTCATTGAAGTTGTGTTATGAAAGACAGGGAATGGCTTGAAGGAATTGCCGAGGAAGTGGCTTTTTTTTTTTTTTTTAAACAGCGTTTCAGTCCAAATTCTTTGATTTCAGATAAATGCACAAAAAAGGAGGTAATAAAAACTTGATAAAACTAAATTAAAAAGACTTGGAACACTGGCTAAAAAGAAAAAAAGGCACATTCTTTGCCATGATTAAAAAAAAGTTTTAGATAATAAAATTTTGTTTCATAAAGAAATCGACAAGGCGCATGGTGGAAGATGAAACGGCATTCACAGCATGACCTCCCATGAGCTTCACAGCTGCAAAAAGAGAAAATTGTTAAAGACATATGTCCGTCTCTAAAAAAATCTATTTAATAAATGCGAAAAACATTCATGGCAGCATAGATTATATATACGTTATATGTTACAATGGGAGAATTGAGAAAGTTAACATTAATATCAGAATTGACAAGTTACCAAAGTCGACATCAGCTTTAACACACTGTAAGACATGGTGGTACGGAAAGAGAAGGGGGCCCTGCTCTTAGGATCCTCAAATTGATTAGGAAATTAAGGAAAAGGAGACAGAAGGTGAGGGGCTGCTTGGATGAGGGTGACTTGATTGTGAGCGACGCGGAGTGGTTAGTGGCACGGAGATCGAAAAGGTGATATTACTGTTCTTATATTGTATTTACATACAGTAATGAATTAATAATTCACAGTAAAATACTTGTTTTCTATCATACTTTCCTCCATTAAACTTTTTTGACCCATTCTTTAAAGGCAGGGTCGGTGCATGGAGCAGGGAGCCTAATGTGGCTGCTTGCCACCATAACATCAAGTAGTCTTAAAATAAGTTGTCAACATACTGCTAGCTGATATTAAAAATGAAAGATCCCTGCTAACATGTCACAGGTCCCTAACGCATACACAAACCTCACCCTCATGCAAAAATATCTCCTATATTTTTCCAGCTGCCAGAAACACATATTTGGAATTGTAACATAGTAACATAGTTCATAAGGTTGAAAAAAGACCAAAGTCCATCAAGTTCAACCTCTATACATATTGTGTGCCTACTGTGTTGATCCAGAGGAAGGCAAAAAACCCTTATGAAGCAGATGCCAATTGCCCCGTAACAGGGGGGAAAATTCCTTCCCGACTCCCGAAAATTCCTTCCCAAATATGGCAATCAGAATAAATCCCTGGATCAGCGTTCTGTCCCTATTAATCTAATATCCAGAACTTGTAATAATATTGCTTTCAAGAAACACGTCCAGGCTCCTTTTGAACTCTTTTATTGAGTTTACCATTACCACTTCCTCTGGCAGGGAGTTCCATGATCGCACCGCTCTTACTGTAAAGAACCCCCGTCTGTGCCGGTGTAGAAACCTTCTTTCCTCCAGACGTAGAGGATGTCCCCTTGTTATAGATACAGTCCTGGGAGTGATCTCTGTACTGCCCCCTTATATATTTATACATAGTTATTAAGTCCGCCCTAAGCCATCTTTTTTCCAAACTAAATAACCCTAATTCTGGGTACTGTAGTCCTCCCATTCCCCTTATTACTCTGGTTGCCCGTCTTTGCCCGTTATGACACACGCATCTATAAATCCCCTATAAAAAGACTGATGCGTCCCTCTTACAAACATCTAAAAAACCCACAGATTTTCTAATGAGACCTCCCAAAAAATACAAAAAATAAACAGAACTTTGCTATCAGTTATGGTTTTAATTAGAATATTGTTTTAGACAGGGATCATTACCATTCACATTAAAACTAATAATATTAACCCCTTAAGGACAATGGGCGGTCCCTAAACCCAATGTACATGTACGGGCTTTGTCATTAAGGGGTTAAGGAATTAATGGCAGTGCTTTCTGTGCATGGACATGGGGGGGGGTCTCTTTAGACTCACCCCCCTTGAGACGTTTGCTGAGCCAATGCTGGAACTCAGACCACAGAAATTTCAAGAGACCTCTCAGGTAACACTGAAGTGCGTATGATGGCTGGACTGTCCCTTTAAGATCCATATAACGCTTATTTATTGAGTTTTTCCCTTTATTTAAGCATTTGTTTTACCCACGCCTGCCAATGTTCGGTAAGCATTATAAACGAATTCGCTCAAATATCTCTAAAATTATTTTTATATGCTTGAACTAGAATTAAATAAAAAAAACAAAAAACTATATTAACAGAAATTATAATTTTAAGCGTGAAACACTATAAGAAAAGCCAAGATAATATGCCAAAGAAAACAGGTGTTCTAAGCGTGTCCTATAAAAAAAAGACATTAGAAATGACTAATTTGTAATGAAAATTCGAGCAGTTTTCTTTCCCAATGCACATATGCCTATTTTATGGAGAATTAGCCGATACCATCAGAGATTAGTTGTTTAAGCCATGGTTTTGTGATAGGATAAATGAGAAAACAGGCCGATGGGGACACAAAGCGATAACAGTGTGTTTGGGAGGATTGTCTATAAAAATAGAAAATTATTGAAAGTGAATAAAGAAAAAAGCTTTAACTAAGTATAAAATATATATATAATATATATATATATATATATAAAGCATGATGGGAAATTAAAATATATAAAACTGGGTACAAGAATCAACAATTCAGAATTCAGGGAGGTCAAGAATTATTTCTCAAGAAGCAGATGGCTTCATTATTGTCCTTCTAGAGCAAGTCAACTTCTCAGGTCAGTTTTTACTGACCCACCGGATAGACTAAGGGATCTAAACATGTACAGCTTGGAGGAGAGAAGAGATATGATGGAACCTTTTAGATACATTAAAAAAAAAGATTTAACAGGAGGAGAAATGGATCTGCCTTTAAATTGTATGTTTCTGTGAGAGATCACAGTCTAGGATGACTCCAGTGACCAAGGCACAGATGGTCCTCTTGGGCGTTCTGGTCCCCATGTGTCCTACTGCTCAATGGGCTGGTTACATGGGAGATCTTTGATCCCTCCAACCGGCCCATTTAGACTATGGAGACTCTACCAGCTTACCATACCCTTCATAGAGTGGATCAGAAGACACTGGGCACCTTTAAAGGGCTCTGTGTCTTGAAGGACTGGTGCCCCTTTTAATGCAGCCAAGAAGCTGATCTCGGAGGTGGCTGGTGGCTCTTCTCTACATGGAGCCTGGGTCAGCGTGAAAGATAAGAGGTGAAGGGAGCTCGATAAAGATTATGAAAATAAATACTTGTGGCAAAATAAATAAATTGCTGTGACTTTTTCCTTTAATAACTCTTTGGCCTACTATGGCCGAGTCCATCTACGTTCTCTGTCAGACATGGGATTTGCTCTTCATACAATAAGACGCTTCCTTGTAAAATATGAATCCGGTGGCATTATACGCTAAAACCACGATAACTAAGTGCCGCTTCTAAAATAGTTTAGTGGATGAAATATTAAGTCATTTTGTTAAATGGGAAAATATGCAATCGTTTGTTCCGTAAAAGTCCTTAAAAAAGAATTTGATTTGCATCGGAGGAAACAGTTGCAAGTCAATTAAGCTGTGCTAATATAAAATCTGCTAATTAAGATTTACCCATTTATACGATAAAATGTATTTGTCATGGGTGGCATCTAATTGTATGAGAATGAGTCTAAATATTTCATTACAATCTTATTAACAAATTAAAGCAGTGTTGCTTTTCAGTTTACTTGGCAATGCCCTGTCAGATTTTAAATGACATGCTGTAAATTAGGTTTATAAGGATTAAGCCTTATTTCCATAAAAAAATACCCATACCTGCTGCGATTTATAGTTTAATTTCAAGACTATATAGCAGGAACTAGCTTGGCATGCAAAAATCTCCCTTTTAACCCTTGGCGCCCCAGGTTGGTTGCGTGGAGTGGGCACCTATGCTGTTCACACCTCCAACCAGCAGGTGTCGCTGTCTTCACCAGCTGTTTCCTCATCAGTTTCCTGATGGCCTCATTTTTTGGCCCCCCTTGAGGAACCCAAACAGGAAGTGAGCCTCTATTCGGAATTCCCTCCTCTATTTATGTTTTCTTGCTGGACCTAGTAATTGCTTGCGCAAGGATCTAGTCCAGGGTCTTTGTTGTTGATCTGCTGTGTTTGATATTGCTTAGTTTTCTTGACTGTTTTTGAACGAAAAAACCCATAGGTGAGCCGAATGGGTCTGATCTGCCGGAAAATTCTATGATTCTGTGCCTGTCCTAAAACTAGTATGATAATCGGGTGAATGATTTTTGCAACAAAAAGGCAACTGCATTATTTTAATATTTTATATTTTTAATATATATATATATATATATAAATATTTTATATTTTTATACTAAATGTACACTTTGCCATATATTCAATCAACACATCAACTTACAGTTTCCTTACATGCCAGTGACCCAAAAAAACTTTAGTTTCCATTAAAAAAAACCCCACTAAGAATGACTAGGAACAAATATTTTCATTTTTTCGCTCCAATCGTGGATTTTCCCCTTTCTTTCTACATTTATTACATTCATCTTAAGAGATTTTTTGTGCTCGCATGTAAGTGGGAAAAAATGATGGCTTTTAATAAATACAAATCCTCCCTCAAATGTTTTTATTACCTACTTAGATTGCAAAATTGATCCCTGGATTGAAGAACTGTGGAGGTGTTCCTGCGGTGCTACAACAGAAATTATATGAAGGATTTGCCAAAAAGCTAACCCAAGCAGACTTTCTCTTCTCGCTTTATGATTTTTACAGCTACTTATTTTTTAAGTTGTGAAAATGCGATATTTCTGTCAATACCGATGACCGCAAAAACGCAATAGAATAGATCATGCCTTCATTTTGTTATGGGACAAATATTGGATACCACCAAAATCTCTCTATTTAGGAGACGCAGTCCCTATTTTGGACCCCAGTCCCTCTCTCTTCTCTTGATGTCCCCCTATTTTAGGAGCTCAGAATGTTTGCTGGTTATGAGGAGTTATCGCAGGGTTCTACAGCCCTGAAAGCCCCGATAATGCGCATAGAAACAGCAAAAATCGCTCAGATGCATAAAAGTCTATCGGTGGCTACTAGGAGCCGAAATTTATTTTTACGTTACATGCTCACTCCTTTAGCATACCTGGGAACTCTCTGGGTTTGCCGAATCCTATGGGTCGTGGGAGCGGGGTCTTGACATGCCCCGCTCCACGCCCATTTCCCCTTTAAAGGGGAGTGTTTCCCGATGACATCATCAGGAACGCCCCCGACGTCATCGGGCAGTCCTGGCCGCCTCCCGCAAGGGAAGGCTCGGGGTAGCCGGAGTCAAGAAGTTCCCAGGAATGACCCATAGCCTTCGGCCAGGGAGGGAAGAAAGGTGCAGGCTGGAGGTCACCAACACTCATCTTCGTATGACAACTAAGAAGCACGACATACCTCAGGGAAAATTAAGTTTTTGGGGGCTGTTGGGACATAGCCCTGGGTCAGCATTAACCCAAAATATGTAACTACCCCTAGTCACGCCCCTAACCACAAAACAAAGGTGTCCCTATTTGAAGTGCTGGGAGAAATAAAGGCATATAAGGGCTACAACAATAAATCTACACCCATAGCTAACACAGTTACGGGGCCGGACACATCTCCTGACACGTGATAATACTTAGCTGAGGATTTATACCAGTCAGCTAGATGAGATGGGCTCAATGAGACCCCCTGTGCATGTGTCGATAAAGTTTTCCAATTCATTTCATGGGGAGTGCTTTCTTGATACCGATTGGTTGCTTCAAACATCCAATCAGTGGTGACAATCGTTGGAACCACATAGGAGGAGTAAACGTCAGTAAGAGAGAGAGGATAATAGTCAGATCAGGCATTTAACCCCTTAATGACAACTGGCGGCCCATAAACCCATTGAAAACAATGCATTTTGAGCCCGTACATGTACAGGGTTTGTCATTAAGGGGTTAAACCACACACCGTGTATTTCGGTTAACCTCCCAGAGGCTTTGATTTTCTTCACCAGCAAAAACAACTTAGAATCCAGCGCTAACGCGGCCATCTTAAATATCTCGAATAACCGCGACATTCAGATGGTTCCATTTCCAAGGCTCCGGAGAGCACATAATAAAACAAATTAATTCAAGTCAAAGCTGGGGGGTTTTTTGGGTTTTTTTTGCCTGTGTAATACTCAAAAACACAATCTTTATTTTTTTTCCTCTTTTACTTAGGCAAATAACACTTGTTTGAATATAAAAGACAAGCTCTGGGGGGGAATTTGCATTACAAAGATGTTCTATATCGCTTCTCCACCAAACAACCGCTTCCTCGGGGCTTCTTTTTTTTCCCCCTTTTTTTTATCAGATTAAACAAATACAATTTCCCGGTAATGATTTTTAAAAAAAACTTTATCCAAATAAAATTAATTTAAACAAGACTTTTTTTTTCTAAATACTGTTTTTTCCTGTATCTTATTAACCGCCAGGATTATGTTACGTGACAAATAGCTGAAGCCGTAACTTTTAAGTAATTGCGTGTTGTTCTAATGTCGGGGGACACGCAACCTGCTTACGACGGGGGGGGGGGGGAGAGACAAATCGCACGAGGGAGTCGTGTCCAAAAAGGAATGTTTATTGCTTCAAAGAGCAGAAAAAAGACTTAGTTGATGCATCAATTTCATTCCCCCTCGTGCTCTTTATATCTTCTCCCTCCTTATTTCCTGTCCGCACGTTAAAGCCTCCCTCCGCAGCGTAAACCCTCTAGCTAAAAACAAATTGTGCCATCAAGTCATATAATTCTGCTGTTTCGAGATAAGTCCCTCAGTAGCCATATAAGTTAATCAAACTCTGCTTGGATTTAGAACCAGAAAGCAATGTATACAGCGAGGGAAAAAAGGCGAATAGCTTTCCTGTTAACTAATTTTCTACCGACGTTGTCCCTGGGGTACATATGACCTTTTTTTTGCGAGTAATGATAAGCTTAATGTAAAGACCTGGAAATGAGCTCGCGTGCGCCATTTTTTTTTTTTCAGACTGGGTGAATGGAATATTATTCATTTATTAAATGTTATTTTATGCAAATTTCCCCACAGAGACAGGATAGATTTAAAGTGACGTGTAAAATGTCAACCTGCCAATAACAATAAGATGTATGTGCTATAGGTACTTAAAATGCTTTTTTTGGTCCAAATCGAGGGGTTTGGCAAGGGTTGGGGAGGAATGGGTCCTAGTGCAAAGTGGATGGGTTGGGGATCACCCACTGGTCTTACCAGATTAGCCACCTAGCGATGCCACCTAGGAGGCTATGTGGGGGGCTGCCAAGGAGAGGAGCTATGTGTTTTTGGTTTAGTTTAAATTAATAGTCAACAGAATTTTTTCTGCACCCTAATCTTCTTTACCAGCTACTATGGAAAGGATCTACCCACAATGGATTTATCTGGAACTCTCAGCTGCTTTGCAGCTTCAGGGCCGGGGGGGGGGTGACTTGCCATAATGGAGAGAACCATGAATTCTGCTCTCTACCAGAAACTCCTGAAGGAGAACGTCCAGCCATCGGTTTGTGACCTAAAGCTGAAGCCTAGTTGGGTTACCTAGCAGGACAACGATCCGAAGCAGACAAGAAAGTCAACCTCTGAAACAAAATAAAGGTTTTGAAGAAACCAAGTCAAAGTCCTGACTCCATCTAATAATCTGATGCTGCTGCAGGATCTTAAAAAGGCAGTTCATGCTTGAAACAATTCTCCCAAGAAGAGTGGGCCAAAAGTCCTCCACAGCGCTGGAAAAGACTCATTGCCGGTTATCACAAACGTTTGATTGCAGTAGTTGCCACCAAGTTATTCGGTTGAGGAGAGCCAATTAGTGTTTACCTTCAATAAATTAAATGATAACTTAAAAGCTGCGTTATATGTTTACTCAAGATGTCTATCTTATTTTAAAATTAGTTGGATAATCTGAAACTTTTAAATGTGACGAATAAGCAAACATAGAAGGAAATAGGAAGGGGACAAGCCCTGGTGGAAAGGGCTTTGCTGGCCGCCATGCATACCTCTACTGGTTAGTTCCTTTATGAATTTATTTTGCGCTGAGGGACAGATTAATTGTATGCCTGCCCCTGTCCTAATAGCATAGATTATTTTCTTGGATCACCTCTTGCTTGTCTTTTTCTTCTTGCTGTCAATTTTCTCTTCCATAGCCTTATCCAGAAACCATCACGCAAACGAGGAGTCGAAACAAGTCCGGTGGCTTTCAATCGTCATGGACCAGAATGCCATTACTGTTATCAACCTGGGCTTGTCTGCTGACAAACCTTTACGATTAAAGCTCCTGCTAATTGACCTCCAGGTCGGTGTTTAGCGTGGGGTAGAGGTGAGGAACCTATTTGAGGTTTTAGTGATATTCTTGAACGTTGGGAGCAAGTCAATCACGATCACAAAATAAAATGGTTTCAGTGATTAGCTTCGATAGAACAAATGTAGCATTATATATCCGGGTAACCTATACCTTATTTTCATTATGATTATGTTAATGACATACAGAAAGACTCCTCTCCAATGAGGGTAGTATTATTTGATCATTCCCTTACGCATCATTTCCTCGGATATAATTAAAAGTATCGATCCGGTGTCATTCACGTTCCTTTAGCGTTCTTGAAGTCTTCCAAGCTCAGGATACACCATCAATTGGACGGCACTGTACGGCTCACTTGGTGTTTACATAACCGATCGATGACTTTTCATTAACCTCTTGCCAATACACCGGCCTGACGTATTTTAAAGAATCCTCTGGCGATACGGTTATCGCTTCGACGCAGGTCACTTTGCTGGGTTTTCAAAGGGTCGACGCGCGGAATGGATAACAGGGTGCATTGTGCTGTGAAAGTCGCAGTTTGTCCTTCAACGTTCCATGATGTCATTCAGGCCAAGTTATGTTTTATTTGTGGTTTTGAGATTCATTTTACTTTTTTATAAAAATCTCAAATCCAGCAACAGATATTATATTATATATTTATAACTGTATTTAACTGTGACCATGTTAAATCTTTGGGACCCTAATTAACGATTTAGGCCTAACGCTGTAAGGAGCTTATCGTGCATGACAGAAGATGATTATCTCACATGCTCCACGGAGGGGAACCCTGGGTCACAGGAGCAGCGTTGCGGGATGCTCCGCTCTCCATCCTCCCAAAATGACGTCAGCAGGACCGGCTGCAACAACGGTGGGACCTCCCAATGATCCGCAACGTTAGCAGTAGAAGCATCCCTGAGCACTGGAAGCATCCCAGTGAATTGTCCACGCAATGGCAGGGGCTCTGGAACTCTGGCCCGGCTATCGTGTGGTAAACCCCGGTTCTGAAGATGGGTAAAAAAATCAGAGTTCCCAAATGAGCTCCCTCTCCGTAACCACCTCTGAATGTTGCCCACCATGAGGCCAGTATGACCCCGAAAGAGCGACATGGTGGGACAACTGACATCCTTAGCAACTCTGTCCCAAATGTCAGCAGTTCCATTGATTTGCAGCTAGGTCACGGTCAGGCGCATGGAATGTTTCCAGCCGTGTAGAGCCCACATAGCCGGCTAGTCCATGGAAGTTTGGCTATAGAAATACGAGGGGACTGGGCAGGTAGGCAAAAAGTCACTCCATAAACCCTTCATGCCCTCCTCCCATACTCTAACCCATCCCCATGTGTTTTCAGGGGGTTACCGTAACACTTTAGATCAATTTTTAAGTGACATTGTGACCTATTGGTTAAGACGTAATGTGGATATAGCCATATCTTTAGTCAATTTATGAAACTAAGGTATTTAAGAAGAAGCACAATGCTTTATATTCATACATTTTAATCATTAATAATGTAGGACTGTGAAACACATACACTCATATCCACTAGACATCAGGAGAGGAAAGAGGGACAATTGGACTTGGGATCCAAAAAGGCTCCCTACTCCAACAAGTATTGACTACTTTGCCATTAGTTATTTATTTATACAGGGTATTAATTCCCCAGCAACTCAAATATTTATCAACATCTCTGTTACCAACATTGTTCTTCCCCAGCTACTGCGTTCTATATCCATATTGACAGCTTCAATAAGTACCCTCTAATTAAAGCAATTGTTGGCCTGCAATTCCTGGTGTGTTTATATATAATTAAACTCTGCAGGAAATCGTATGGGACCGAGACAACATTTAATTTATTCTATACAAATCAAAAGCAACATTCACTCTAAAGCTTTAATATCCATCTTGGACAGCACGCCTCTCCTTTTTTTACACCAGAGAGCTTTATACTTGTTGAATTCTAAAGCCATTTCTGTTGTAAAAAAAAAAACCTAATTTTAAATGTTAATTAACTCAGTTTAGGGACGGTTTCTTCACATCGCTTCTATAATGCTGTTGGCTTCACTCGTAGCCAGAAAGAGCTTTGTAATTCATCGTGATTAAGAAATTGTTGCAGTGTATTTCAATCGTTTTCTTAATTTAGAATAAGAGTGCGGGTTTTCCGGTGATGGCTATTATAGTATTATATGACAAACAAGACGGGAATTCCTGTTTAGCTATCTTAAAAAGTGATGGCTTAATTCCTTCTTGTTCTATATGAAATTAATATACAGGCTTTATCAGGCTGTGGTACTTCCTGCAGTGAGGGCTGTGAAGTTGTAGATTTCACAAAACCTAAAAATAAATAGATAGATTAATATATAAATATAAATGAAAAAAATAATTGGTGAAGATACAATTATTGATACCATATTACTATATACTAGACATGTATAAATGGGCCAAAAAACGATTCGGACAAATTTTTCGGTCTGTTTTTGGCCCATTCGTTTTCGGGCAACAAATTTAATTCCCTGCCCATGCGGTTCAGCTGAAAAATTCGGGGCCATTTTTAATTTGGAAATTAAATTTGTTGCCCGATGTTCACATTCACTCTCACTCACGCTTTCACACTCCCTACCTTCTCTGCCAAACACTTCTGCTTCTGCCAACAAACTACCGCATCTGCATCTTCTTCCGCATTTTGTTCATCTTCTGTCTCCTCCCTTCTCTTCTCTATTCGTTATTCAATGTTCAATACTTAAACTGCTATTTATTTATTTGTCCGCATATCTCCAGTCACCAAAAGCGCCAACTGAGGGCAATATGGCGGCATTTGCGGTGGCGCGCTCTCCCTGTTTCTCCAGTTGGGGGAGAGGACATCACTGCACTTGCGTTGACGTCATCTACCAGACTGGAGGGTCTAGGAGAGCGCGTCATCATCCCGATACTGCCAATGGAAGTATCTGACCCCATAGAGTCAGCTACTCTTATACACATATAACCTTTATGGACCCTAAAATGATCTTGAAAAAAATGATATCCAAACTATTTTGTTTTTAGTAGCATAAGTCATTAGTGTGCATAAATCAGAAAATGAGACGTAAAGTAGAGCTTTGTAGTAAAGTGGAGACGTTACCACTGCTGTGATTTTTATTTTGAACCTTTCTTCCCGGATCGAAACATGCAAAGATAAGAAATGTGATGCGAAAACAGATTAAACTCTTATTATAAGTCAACTGTACATCTACAATACAGTGAAATAGGCGGCATAGTGGATATGCCGTGTTAAGAGCTGCCGAGTGGGTAATTACTCCAAGCGCACTGGCGGTAATCCAGTCCGCTAGAAATTATCTCAATTATATCTAGTAGCTTTACAAAAATAGATGAAGCTCTGTTACCCATATATATATATATATATATATATATATATTATATTATATCATTGTCTGACATATTTGAGTTATTAATAAAAGAAAAAACATTTTGATTCATTAAAAGTGTGGGATCTCTATGTAACTTGTATCTAATGATGTCATAATTATACCACCGAGGTCCTTTCAAATATACATTTATTTTTTTTATTTAATTCATTGATTTCTTTATTATATTTCTATGTTTAAAATAATATATTTATTTTATTTTTATTTTGTCTCGGATCCCCCTGCTTACTGATCACACAGTAATCAGGGAGCAGGTCGTTTTCCGTTTGCATTCTATATATAATTAGGGGCAGGGGGCTCGTCTAAGACTCTGGTTCACAGACAGAATCCTTCAATGGTGTTACCCCTGACGCTATTGGATGATTTGATAACTCTATCCAATATACTTCGTCTTGATAGAGTTAACGTTTTGAACTAATCACCCAATAGGCATTATATGGACCCTGAGCAGCGATTATAATGGCAATAAGAAAAATTAACCCTTTAATCAGGCTTAAGTAATATTGCATTGGTTGATGTTTTTTATTTTTTTTAAATGTATAAAAGTGAAGATAAAGCTTTAAAAATATTAATAATGTAACACAGCATTTACAACCAAATCATTAGCTCTGTGGCGATCACTTCTCGTAAGACGCGTGGCTGCCATCTTTTTTTATGTTTGTTGTAATTTATAGCAGGGATAAAGAATGCATTAGCAATCATTAGTAAACGCATTGGACGCCATAACAAGGCCATTTCCATGCAAGCTTTTAGCAGATCACTTAAATAAGCGGAGGACGGGTGATTTGCGATGTGTGTGAGGAGCAGAAGCCATTGGGGAAGGTAATTCTCCTTGTAATAAAATTGTAGCTCTAGTAATGTAACGTACTTACTACTCAAATATGGAAACCAGCCATGTGTAAAATAAGCTCTGTTTGTCCATTACAGAACTATTGGATAGAAACATAGAAACTGGCGGCAGATCGGACTCATTCGGCCCATCTAGTCTGATGTCAAGAATCAAACCTTAACCAGTCCTGATCTTAGATTCCATATACCCGTATGACTATGCCATGCATGCCTCGATTCTCTCACTGCCATGGGGCATCACTAAGGGTGGACTGAAGTTTTTTGCTGGGCAGTCCATAACGGCCATGCTGAAGTGTCCTTCCCACCTGCCCTCCACTCCAGGTTACCCCAATAACCAAGGAGCCCAGCACAATCGCGTAACACACGCTATGGGATCCCTACGCTAGTAGTAGGTGGGCAGAGATGGTCACATTGGACATATCTCTCATCTCCTTTCTCTCTTTCAAGGTAATGCTCCACCATCATATCCCTCCTTAATCTATCTATCTATCTATCTATCTATCTATCTACCTATCTATCAATCTATTTATCTGTCTATCTATCTATCTATCTATCTATCTCTCTCTCTCTCAATCTGTCTATCTATACATCTTACGGTCACACATGCTAAGAACACGCACTCATTCACACGCATGCACTCATTCATACACAAATGCACACATTCCAACGCTATATGCTGATATACACACTCACACCAATGACATACAGAAACACATACAACACCATCCGATCATACACGCTAACACCCTGATCTTATGCATATGAACACAATATCCAACACCACAGCGCAGCACACGCTATCACTGACTCTAACACTGTATATACACACTAACTCTAGCACTATACATGTACACACACACAAACACACTGACTCTTACACTACCGTTCACACACTACTTGCCCCCTTTCCTCACTGCAGTTGCCACTCGGCTGCCTCTCTGCTCCCGTGGGGTCATGTAATGCGCCATGTAACTACCCCACTGGGCACCTGGCGGCCCCCGTCTTAGCACCTAATGGCGACCTGGGGCTTGTCGAGCCCTGATGTAAACAATTCATTTGAATTCTTGAGTTTCTAAACCACTGCCTTTCAAGTAATCATTTTTCTTATTACAAAGCCACATTCCTTTGCCTGGTCAAATATATAGATTTTTTGGCAAAAATGTAAAATAAAGAAATTATTCATTTATAAAATGAACGGCTATGAATTCCGAAATGATAAAGGTATTCGGTAATGTATTCTTTTCGTTAGATGAGAAGAAAAATCAATTTGCAATTAAAACGGCATAAATTACGCTTTCCAGCCCCAAAATAATGTAATGTATAATCACAATGCTTCGAACGATAATAATAACTACGGCAAAACTTAAAATTGCTAAAACGGAAAACTGCGGTAATAAGTTTAACAAATTCATTGGAAATACTTGCATTAAATGGATAATGATAAATTTACCGAAAAAGCTAATTTTTATGAATAATCGTTTACGAATGACAATAAAGTCTGTAACGGTCACCATTAGGGTGTTAATTCAGAAGACTTTTCTTTCTTGGCCCCTTTGGGAGCGAAATTAATTAGCTTGTAATTAGCGGTTCCTTCAGATACAAGCTGTGCTGTGTTTTACGCCTTGATTTTTAAAGTTTGCTCATTTAAGAATGTGTTTGGAAGAAGACGTCTGCTAGGAATTGTTCATTTTGTGCCGAACACCACCGGTAAATACAAATTTTATTGTACATTTAAAGAGCCATTGATGTTTTAACAGGACTTGTCGGCAGATCAGACCCATTCCGCCCATCGAGTCGCCATTTTTTTCCTGCTCAAACCTTAATCAGTCGTCGGTCTCGTCTTAGATTCAGGAGCCGTATGTCTATCCCATGCGTGTTTAATACCCCTCGCTGTATGACCCGCTACCACTTCTGCTGGGAGACTGTTCCACTCATCTACCACTTCAGTTACCGGGTCACTTACAGCAAGAGCAGTGAGCAGCTGTCGCCGACCAGGTCTCCGTGTGCAAGCAAGCAGTGCCTTCAGACCGGAGAAAGCAGCAGGTAACCTTTAAAGAACGAGCTGCTTTCTCGTGATAGCGCATGCACTGTAAAAATAGCTTTTGGTCTACTTAGTATTTTAAAGGTTTATTTGGCCAAGAGAACATTCAATAAAATGATAAAATTGACAAATTGATTTCACTTTTATACAGTAGTAACATATTGGCACATCATTGGTTGTCTATCTCCCACTTCCTCTACTCTTTCCCAGTCTTCTCTTCCTCCTCTTTTTTCCTTCTTTCTTTCTTTCTTTCTTTCTTTTTCATTCTTTCTTTCTTTCTTTTTTTCTTTCTTTCTTTCTTTCTTTCTTTCATTCTGTATTCTACACTTTTACACATTTGACACATTGCAACACAGACCGCACGTCAGCACGCTTTCCCCGATGCATTTGCCTCTTTCCCCTATGCATTTGCCTCTCTCCCCGATGCATTTCCTTGTTGCCACTGCACACATGCAAGAATCCACAGGGACCTAAAGAGACCCCCTGTGTGCAGGTACAGAAGATGCTCATTTTGATAGGCGCAGGCGAAGTGTGCTGCAGCTTTAGATCTGCAGCTTCTCCTAAAATGAAGTAAACCGTCCCTTTAAAGAAAATCGTCAGCTAAAGCACTTGTGTGTTCTATGTTCCAGTGTATACTAATGCCCCCTAAAGTGCGATGTTTTTTGTGTGTTTATTGCTGCACTTTCAGATAAGGATTTGAAGCGGCATTCTCAAACTGCACTATAGGCAGTCTTAGTTCTTCAAAAATAGATTATCTTCCGCCCCGCTGCTTTCGTGAACTTATTTCTCCCCACAGAGAAGAGTAAAAGCAGCGTGCTCCGGGAAATCGATATGAGTTCTTATCCCTTCCCCAGATTTAAGCGTTGATGTGGCCATAATTATCTCAGCGTGGCTGCTAAGGAGCTCTGCGTCCGCGGTAAATAGTCTGGGAGGGCAATCTCATGGTCGCCACATTCTGTGTTCCATGGAGTGCTGTTGTGTTATAATTCTATACATACCATACAATCGTCTGGGTTATGTGGGCTGGTGGCACATCAATAAGGGACAGAGGTTGATATTCCTTTAACCCTATGACTTCCAAGCACATACTAAAAAGCTACTTACCTGTAAGCTTCCTCAAATATAAGCACTTGATTTTTTTTTTACTAAAAATGGTGATTTTAACCAATATTTTGTATTCTAATTCCAATGCATGGCAGATGCTACGAACAGGACTACCAAAACATTCAGCTTTTCTTATATTTTTTTTTTAATTGAAATAATTTATATAGATTTATATTTATTTATTTTTATTTTATTTATCAATATTTTGGCTTTTTGTTTCATTATTTCCATGCTATTCTCTTTTTTGGCATATAATATCAGAGATAGATAAAAAAAAAGATGGTATAGATCTTTCGATTTTTTTTTTTTTTTGGAGTGATAAAATTTATTAAGGACAATTTTGGCATTTTTTGGAACTTAAATTTCCATTTGTTTTATTTAATGGACGTCTCTTTCACCTCTTCGGCATTGCGCCCCAAAGATCTCCCAGACGGTGAGAACATTAAAAGGTAATCACCACTTTGTTATCTTTCCTGGAAGCTGATCGCCAACACAGCGAGTCATTCTAGAGTCTCCGGTTATGGATTTTTCCTAATTCAATCAGGATACGTCTTAATATAATAGTGAGAACTTGGCAGGTAATCGGCCACGAAATGCAATTCAATTTCTATATCATAATAAAGTTCAGACGGTGTTTACTTCCAAGCCCTTTCTTTTCAGACCAATTTATCAGAAATATGAAACAAAAGATTGAAACTGTTATTGATCGCAGCGTCGTGGATCTTTTGAGGATGGATGGACTTTTTTGCATGAAGTTAAAAGGCACTGGAGGGAAGGATTTCATTTTTGATCAAAAGCATTAAAAATCAATAGGGAAATAATATATAAATCTGCTATCTACTGTGAGGGCTTCTGTACCATTAATAATCACCCAAGGGTCGTTCACCTTTCCATTTTTGTCTGATCTCTTACTGGCTAAAAGGTACAATTACTCATGAGGTGTCAGGGGCACAGGTGCTGGGTCAGGATGGCTCAGGGGGCAGGGGCAGGATGGTTCAGGGGGCAGGGGTAGGACTTGGCTAGAGGTTACTGTGTTGGGTTGCAGATGGCTGCCTGCAGTAGCCTTAGACTTTCTCTTTGGTGGAATCTGTAGGCAACTGGAAAAGAATGGGAGTCTAAGAATGGGGTCTGTAGTAGATGGAAAGGGGGTCTGGAGCCCGAGCAGACCTGGGAACAATAGCACCGTACCAGACGATAATCAGAAATGGAAGTCAAAGTCCACTCCAAGAGGTCAAAGTCCACTCCAAGAGGTCAAAGTCCAGATACAGTGTATGGGAGTACAAAGAGTCACACCAGGTTCCATGTCAAGGTCCACACCAAGGTTCAAAATCCAGATGAGCAAAACTAATGTAATCCACAGAATATAAACAGGGCCAGGAACACAATGCTCTAGCAAAGAGCTAGGAGTATACCCGGGTATTTATAGGGCCTTGATTGCCCTTGGTTATACATCTTACCGGTCTTTGCATCAACTGCCTGACATTGAACACTGTTGTTAAGTGTACTGTATACAATTATTCCCAAGTCCTTAATTTTGAATTTGCACATTTTCTTCCCAAAATGCATAACTTTGCATTTGTCAACATTAACTCTTTTCTGTCACTTGGCTGCCAAGTTCTCCAGTTGAACCCAACCTCCTTGCAGGGAATGTAAAAATTACCTATATATATATATATATATAGCTTTCAATGCCCACTGCAAGAACATTTTTAAAGTCCTTAAATACTGGATTCATGATAAAAACCAGAACTGCAAATACCGGGGACGTCATAGAAGCCTAATTTATACAGTACCTCCAAAACGCTCTACACGACTTAAATAAAAGCTTTAATGTAAAAGAAAAAAAATACATAACATTGATTAATTGTCTTGAAATGACAATCTTCTGCTGGAGAATACATGGAAACCTCACGGCTTTGCTGCTTTTTGAAAAGCCTTCCTTGGGAACGCAGACACTGCTGTGAAGCTTGTAACTTATTGTAAATATTGACTTGCTGAAGTCCGGGCTACGTTTCAGGAAGCAGTGATAGTCCTCTTGTGCATTGAAATTTCAGAGTGTACATATTTGTCCAAACAACATAACTCATGTGATGTAATTGGCCACGGAAAAAAAATTCTCCCATTTTTTTGAATATGAGAATACATTTTTGCCCAATCTCAAGTTCTGGTGTAATAAAAAATCCATAAACACTGTTCGAAATTTGGCATTGATTTTATGAACAAACATTGAATAACATCTAAAAATAAAAAAAAATATAAAAAAACTTGTTATGTTTCCAGAGTTAAAAAAAAAAGATTTTGACTTACATTTACTGTCTCTGCTCCTGATATGATAAGAATTTTCTCTTTGATGAAAAAAAAATATAGATATTTTTATGATTTGTAGTTTATGAATAGTTTATAACGATAACTCAATGTAAATGAATGAATGAATGAATGAAACAAATACACTTAAATGCCGAGAGTCCCTTCCTCAAAAAATTGAGATTTTTTTTTTTTATTATATCTTAGGAGGACTTTGTATAAACCCCTGCTCTGGGGTATAGTCTGATTTAATCTTTGGTAGGGTTTTGTAATGATATGCAGAACAAAACAAAACATTAATTAGTTTCATAAACCCCACTGCTCTTTAAAGTTTAACCCCTTAATGACAAACCCGTACATGTACGGGCTCAAAATGCATTGTTTTCAATGGATTTAGGGACCGCCCATTGTCCTTAAGGGTTAAATCTCTTTTTTTTAGCCACTTTATTTACCATACTTTTTTTAAGGATGCATCAATAAAAGGTTATGTTAACGTTATACATTTCTTCTTTGTAGTTTTGCTTGACTTTCGCCGGAATTTCATTCCAAAAATGTTGTAATAATAGCGGGCTTTTGTATATTTCGATATGTGCAAATATCAAAGAGGGAAAGTTGTGGCAGACACGGGGAATATAAATTACATTGAATGAGTCCCAGATGTGCTCAGACGCAAGGGATACCTGTTTCATTCATGTAGACTCTAGACAGGTGAGCAAACAATACTGATCTTTGCCGTTTTCCTTTTTCTTTTTTCCTTTTCGTATTACATTTTCTTACATTAAAAAAGTTCTGTTTGTGTTGTAGAAAAAAACACTTAACTTCTGAATAATGCATTTACGTATTCATTCATCTCTATAAGTATTTTGTAATGATGATTTTAATTGTCTTTTTTGATGGGACACTATTGGTCCTGTTCAGTAAAGCAAATTTACTTAACCCCACTCACAGTAGCCCTTACAAAATAAAAATATCACCGTCCACCCCCTTGGGGTCAAAGAAGTGCCACCCGCATAAAATATGTTTATGGTATTATATTTTAATTCTATATATATATAGCAAGAATGAAGTACACGTTATACTAATCATATTCGATACACACTGGCTCATAAATGCTGATTACAGGGCTGATAAGCTATATAACTGAGTACAATGCCTAATAGTTGGATTAAGTTTCTGATTAACTCTGTCTTCTTGAAATATCTGGTTGCAGAGAAGCTGCTGTCATCAGAGATTTACTTACCAGCTGTACCCTCTGCGGTTGGCATCTGCCCTGCATTAATAGATGTGCCGCCCATTTAAGACATTGAGCGCCGGGATATGATGGCACAGCCTCCATTGAGTAAATGGGCCAGTTTGGGAGATCAAATATCTCCCCCCATGACCAGCCCATCGAGCAGCAGGACATGGGAAGCCTGGTTATACAAGAGGGTGATCTACCCCTGGTTTTCACAGCCCCTCAATCTATCTCCCTAGTCGGCCCAGGCCAGGATGCGTCACTGGCTGTCATCATAAAAACCAAGAATTTTGCAATCTCCTTTTGTACTGCGCTCCTGTATGTCATACCCCACATTTTTATAGATATACCTATAGATTTTATCATTTACCCAATACATTGTACAAATAAAACATATCATTCTTCATCTAATTTTAGATGTGCTTCCTTATAAGACCACTAGGGGCAGCAGCAATGAGATGATCTCACTGATACATTTTATCAACAATTGTATTGAGCAGAGTACAATACATTACATCATATTTATTTATATAGCACCAACAGTTTCTGTAACATTGTTACAATAAGGGAGCTGTGAAACTATTTAACAAAGACAATATAATTAACATATATTATATGTTAAAAATATAGGGGCACCGAAGGAAAAAATGGCCCTTACAATCTGTTGGGTTCGTTGGAAACTACATAGCATCAGTTCCAAAGACCAGGTGGTTCAGGTGCGTTTCATGCCACAGTCCAATCAATCTAAGTGAAAGCCCACACAGTACAACTTCAATATTCTATGTCACGCACATCATAGCGCCCTTCTATAAAGGGAATATAATGATAAAACATCTTCATAGCTCTGAAATAGTTACAGAATCAATAGAGAATGAATAGTTCCCATTCTTTCTCTGATGTTTTGTACTACACCGGCTGCTTCATTATATGTTCATGTTGAAAGCCACCCTTATGCACGTAATTGTGTAGCAGATGGTATCTTATGGAACTGATGTTCTCAAGTATCAGAATAAAGGATTATCAATGAAATGCCTTCGACTCCTTCATATCATTGGTTTATTTCATCTATTTTGCAGATCGGGACTAATTTAGATTCTGAGAAGCAAACCTCTGTTTGTAGTCTGTATTGTGTGAATGGGACAAAATATACATTACTTGGCCTATCAAAATCCACTATAGTATGGGAGGGTAAATATGGAACATACTGGGGGACTTTCAGCCCAAGGGGTTAGTCACTGAAGTGGTGCAACCCCAACATTTGTACTACGGCACTATGGAGGTGCATGGAAGTCTCCCCATTCACCAATCCAATATGGCTGTACCAGGTTCCAGTGGTGGCGATAAAAAATAATACAAAAATCCCTAATATGCAAAATCTCCAGAGAAATTTGAAAAAGCCAGTTCTACAGACATTACATCTTTCTTTTCTGCCATATAACAATACCACATCTAGGGTTGGAAAGTTTTCAGCCTGGAGCAGTCAGGTTCTCCTTGGTTTTAGCCTCCAGGTACAGTGACTGCTAGGACTATGCTGCTTCTCTCAAGCAGGAGGACCTAGGGACAAAAGTAGAAGTCAAAAGGCCAGGACGGGCAGCAAGCCAGCAAAGTCAAAGGAGTAGCCAAAGACAAAAAAACAGAGAGAGAGACCAACAAAGACGAGAAGACCATTAGGAAGCTCAATACATGGGCAAGGATGTGTTGTTGGCACCTTGGTAAGAAAGATGCTAAGATGCAAAATATTGGTAGACCACCTGATGTAAATGGAGGTGCACCTGAAGAAGACAAGATGACTAGGATGTTTTTGAAGGATGTTTTTGAAGCGTTAAAAATGAGAAAGTACTCTGTGACACCATCTCATAGCAAGGGTAGGATCCTGACCCACCATACATCCAGCGATCCACAAACATTATAATGATGTCTTCATTTCTACCCATAAAGTTCAACATTGGACACATTTTTGACTTTCTGAAAAGAAAAAAACACAAGTTGCTTGAAAATGACTTTCATTACGAAAGAAAGAAATATTTTACCCCATGAGGTTTTGCAAAGAACATTCCACCGTCTCGACAGATCTGCAACATTTTATCAACTGTCTTTCTATACTTTAGATTTTGCCTGACATACATTTTACAACGAAACAATAATAACCACGCAATAGCCTTTATTTTTGGAGACAAACTAGAATCTATAGTTTTTAAAAAAAAAAAAAAACTATTCCATACTTCAGGGCTTTTGCTGCCACTCAAGTTCCTTTGGATGTTCCTTCCAATAAAACATTAAATAACTTTCCTTCATAGCTACTCGATTTTTAGTTATATAAAATTCCCTTATGACATTTAAAGCTAGAGTAGCATTGGATGGCATAAAAGAGTGTTCTTTTTTTAATATTTTATTTTTTGAATATTTTTTTCTTTCCTCAAAACAAGCAAAAGAACACTTTTAATGACTGTCCAATATGTTACAACACACGGTATTCACTATTTATGGAAAACAAAACAAATATATATAAATATATTTTTTCCCCCAAACTTTCTACTTAATCTCTAGGGTTTAAAATAAAATTATGGGGATACCCATCCTGTTAAAAAAAAAAAAAAAAAATCACATGGCCAAGAAATGTACATGTCAACAGAAAATCAGACCTGAGGACAAGGATTTTCCCCAGGGCAGAAGAAAACATGAATATGGGCAGAATTTTTATTATTTTTTAAATTACTGAAAATATAATACCTGGAAAAATATATTAGGATTCATCCCTTTAAATCCGGAGGCTCTTTAACAATTACTGGAATACAGGTAACGATGTGGGGTTTTCTTGAATGTCCACTTTTTTTGCAGAAGAAGCACACCAGGGTTTGCTCTTCAAAGTTGGTGATTCCTGAGCAATTCTCCTGAAAATTCCCGCTTTAGTGAATAAACCCCTGAAACAGATTCCCCGCTAGCCCCCCCCCAATTCACTCTACAAATGATGTTCTACAACCTTAAATTTCATACAGGAAAGATTTAAATAGCCAAAGTTGTTTTTTTTTTATTTTTAGTCCACGTATTCACTCTACTAGGAAAAAAAATCTCCATCTACCATTTTTAAACCTCTTTTCTCATCATAGAAGCTTCACGGGTTCATCGGTGTGGCTGTAAATGGATTTAACCATCTGCCGATCGGTGGAAGATCGGCCCTTTTACTAAATTACATTGGCCATTATAAAAATATAGCTAACGTGGTTCACTTGACCTTAGCGGGATTCTTTTCGTACACTTTATTTTTATTTTTTTCTACTTGAAAATGTTTTTTATTCTCTTGTGTTCAATTTTATTAACGCGCCAAATAGATATTATTTACCCGTCCTCTTAAAAAACCTTCCATTTCTTTTTTCTCAAGGTTCAGCTTGCCTGATTGATTTGGCTCGAGCTAAAACATATATTTTTTTCAGTTTTTTTACGTCACTGTACATTGTTCTTAATGCTATCTTAACCTCCGCAAAAAAAACATACCTTTCAGAGGACGTCCATAAGGGACACGGGGTACTTCCGTACTTTTTGGAGTTTAGTAAAAACTATTGAAGCGAACAAAAAACTCCAAATAGCATAGAGAGCTTCCAAAAAAGTCCACTTCTTCTAGCTCAATACATCCCAGGAGGCAGAAAGTGTCAGGGCCAGGAAAAGATCTTCCCAGTTAGCCCAGTAATACTAGGGAGGACTGGGCCGAGCCGACATAGCCTTTCTAGGATACACCAAAAGGTGTTGAGTGTCTTTAAGACACTGACTAATAGGATTATGACATCAACGAGGAAGAAGGTGGCGAGTGGGGGCACTGCCTGAGTCAGACCCAAGTTAGTGCCCAAGGTCAATACACCACTGGATGCATCCCAAACAAAATGGCTGCCTTTCTCCTTCATAAATAATTGATTTTCAACACTCTTGGTAAAATTCCATTTACCTTCATTCTGATCTTTCCAAAAAAACTTTTATTTTATTTAGTAATTTTTCAATTTCAATTCTTGAAGCTTCTGTAAAGGTTTCCAGCCAAAGTTGAAACAAGTAATGAAAAAATAATATTTTACTTTCTATATCCCAAAGGAACCAAATATTTCACGCTACAAGGCGCTACGAAAGAATACAAATATGTTCCTTTCCCCTGGAAATAAATTGTGATACATTTTGTAATGCGGTTCCGTCTGCCTGTGGGATACAAAGTAAAAGAGAGAAATGATTATGATTAACGGCGCTCTGTATCAGAAAAATCAATATCAAAAAAATAAATTAGCAATTTGAGAAATTCCATCGACTACTGATTTAATATCTGCTTGTTTTTGGGTTTTTTTTCGGTTGTCAGAAATATACTTTTTTTACTGATTAATGGGAATGTAAGTTCCCAGTTAACCACTTTCATTTTATTTTATAATTGCTATTAATCTTGAGTGTGTATTTATCTACTTCTGAGCTTTATCCCTGGGTTATTTTGTGCCGACTATTGAGTTAAAGATCTTTACTCGTTCTTTTTTTTTTAATGTTAATAAATCAAGAGTTCAAATAAAAATAGTCCTAGCATTTATTTGCCGTTGTGAGGTCAGTCTGGTACTTGACTGGGATGCAATGGAAGCCTCTACAATGAAATAAAAAAAAATAAAAAAAATATATAATACAATATATAATATTATATATTATATAATATTGTAATAATAAATATAATAAAATATTTTTATTTTTTTTAATTTTTATTATTTATTTATTATATTTTTGCTTGGCTTTAATAAATACCCAAAAGGGGCTTCTAGCTACCTTCGTTTTTAGTAAATGGGGACCCCTCGTCGTGCCAATTCTCCTAGTTTCTTCAGTTGTTTATTGACAGCAAAATAAAACCATGCCAATGGCAAGAAATTTCATGGAGTCCTCGGGGAAGTCCTGGGAAACTAAGATAATTTTAATTTCTTTTAAATATTGGACATGGTACTTAAGATCTTAAGCAATCTGCTTTATATCATAGTTTATTCTATTAAAAAAAATTAAAAATTATATTTATATTTTTGTTTTAGATTCAGAAAAAATGTACTGAATAGTTTTATAAAGAGTTTGTAGTCTATACACTAGGACTCTGGTATCCAAAATCCATACAGTAACAGTAATAAGTTTGTAACGTCTCAGAGGTCCTTTTTTTAGAAGGATTATAGACTTTTTAATACTCGGGTGTTCTCTGGGACCAATATAGAAATATCAATTTTTGTTGTGTAAAATGTCAAATTCAGGGTCAAAAGGAAGTTAAACTAAAATAAAAACAATGGAACAGGAAATATTTCATCCCACGGATTGTAATAGAAAACGCTCTATCGTGGGAATAAGCCAGAAATTGTTACAAGATGGAAATAAGCGTTTTAAAGGCAAAACCCCCTACTGCTTTTAATGACTTGCTTGGTTTTTTTTCGTATTTTTATGACTCAAGAAAGCGTTGAGTTGCGAAAAAATATTTTAAAAAATAAAGAAAAAGGAAAATAAATCAAAAGGAGAGAAATAACAGATAAATAATGAGAGGGCACAGGAAAAAGAATGAATGAAGGGAGAGCCTTATTCATACACTTGAATGATATGGGTCAGAAGCCACCGATCCAAAGCTGTGGCTCTAGACTGAGTTGACTCAATTTGTGGAAGCTCTATGGTATATCGAGAGTTATTCTTTAGCTATTATTGTGGAAGTGGTCCTTTTCTCTTTTTCTTAGACGTTTCCATGCCGAATTTTACCGCTTCATTCATTTTTTTGAATAACCACAGAACAATTGCAACGAAAAAGCGAATGTGTGCAATACGAAAATCTTCGATCATTCGTTCGTCGCCGGGGCCGCCATGTTAGCTACACTAAGAGGCAGAGAATATCGCCATTTTAATTCAACTTCTTCTTCTACTCGTTTATTTCTTGTTTCCATGGCAACCGGACGAATGAATGGGATTTCTGAAAACGAAAATGTTGGATGGATTTCAGTGAATACAAAGAACGTTTTTTCCCCCCAGAAAACAACGCCCAAATCTACTAAATATTTTAGCTCTCAACAAGTGACATGGCAATTGTAAAGGAAGAGATGCATTATCAACCATTGTTTACAAATGTTCTAATAAGAGTCCCTTATGGTATTGTTACAATGTAAGCAGAGTGGTCCAGTGTCCACTCTGGCTTTTATAAAGACCTTTTGGATCCCCCCCCCCGGCTTCTTTTATCAGAAGCCCTGGCACTACGGGCCAAACAAAATCTCGAAATAAAACTAATACATTTTTGATGTAAGCTTTTCTGTGCCAAGTGATCTTCCTTCCGACTTCTAGAAGTGCTGAGCCTTTTCAGCTGAGTGCCAGCAGAATTTGTGCAGGTGACCATAAATAAGATAGATGAGATTTTATTGGTTTATTGAGATATGGTATTCTTATGTTCCTGTAGTAGGGGTCATATGCCAGCAAGAAAGCACTTTGCATGACGTGTCATGAATGCAAACAGATTTGTAAGATTTTTTTCAAAGATATTCGGTCTCTGTCCTATTCTGTGTCTAGAGCTTTCTCCCATTACCGCATGAAGCTATTTTACCTAAGAAGGCAATAGAACTTGGACTTCTTGCATGCACTTTGAGGAGCTTTGACTTTAAATAACTTAAATTTGGTAAGTATGATAGAATGACTTAAGGCTGTATTGAGGTGGCTGTATAAACTTTCATTATTGTTAACGGAAGTTGCAATTCACCCTCCGACCACTTGGAGTCACTGGTGCATAGGAATATTTTAAACTGTTCCAATGTGCAACCAATGGTTATTTTTTGATGGCAGTATTTTTTTTTAGCTTGCTCAGATTCTTAAAAAGTTTGTTTGTGGACTGGCCACTTTTTTTGTGCAGATGACAATGACTTGAGGGCATCGGTTAACAACAGTAGAGGAGCCAGAACGATAACTATTCCTTTAAAGGCACACCTTTGGGTGCCAAGGGTGTAGACAGAGAATTACTTCAAGGTTGGTTGGGAAGGAAATGAGTTGTAATATGGCTATATTACATTTTTTTTATTTGAAGGACTTAACCTTCCCCATCCCATATGGGGCTTAGTTGCACAGGTGACGTCTATGGTAAATGGGAGGCACAAAGGGTACCAACCCTTGCCCTATGAGCCTGGTAGACAGTCCAGGCCTTTACAGCAGAACAGAAAATTGCGTAGGGAATTTGTAAATTAATATCTATCGTCGGCAATGTGACTGTTCCCCTTTTCAACTCGCTAATGCTTGAGATATAAGTATATAAGGATAAACATAAATAAAATGTCTGAAAAGCGGCTGATACATTTACTAATTAGAAGTAATTAAAACAGCTGCCACCATCTGAAGAATTCATTTCGGGAGACCTCTAACCTACGCACTGATCGTGTTTTCTGTTCATTTAAGGAAAATCATCCAAAGACGGAACGGTACAAATTAACATTTCACAACATGGTATCAAACCGCGCGCTTTTAATTAGATCGTCTGTCTTCATTTTGATTGTAATACAGAACAAATTATCGCAATTTATGTATGGGGTTTTTTTTTTTCGTCTGCGTTAGTTTTGAACCACGCATCATTTACTTGGATTTTAGACAAATCAAAAAAAATTTTAACAAGAAGATGAGGAATTTGCAGCCTTACAAGATAATTTGCAGGCTATTTTTTTATCAGGTTATTTAGAAATAATGTTTAAAAAACCCATAAATCACTTGTTACGTTAATAAAGAAAGCAACTGATGCAGTATTTCGATTTATTCAATGAAAACTTGCGGGGACCTGGAATAAAAAAAGGCTGGTTGTTAAAACAGAAAGAATATGTCTAGTAGTCCGTTCGGATTCGTGCAAATTTAACAAAATGTTAACTAAATTTGCTAATTTCATTAATTTGTACAGATGCCTGAAAACAAGGAGGGACTTTGATGCATTGCTTGGACTTCTTGCATGCACTTTGAGGAGCTTTTTCTTCAAACAAATTTTCCTTGTTTTACATTTTGTTGCTTTTTCACTCTCACTCACACTCTCTTACTTGCACTCTCTCTCTCAACGTTCCTCTACCGTCTCCACTGACTGCTTCCATGTCCTCGTCTCCTTTTCTCTTGGTTCTTCTTGTTCTTCTTTCTTCATCTTCTTTGCCTTTATTCCTCCAAATGAGGGAGAGGGTGAAAGCAGAGGCTCTGCTCGTTTGAATCGTTTTGGATCCACGTGCACAAGTCTACAGTCTATCGCCTACTCTCTCTCTCTCTGGGATTTATTCACTAAGGGGAGCGTTGACAGGAGAGTTTACAAGAGACTGGTGCTATATCTGTCACTTTACCAGGCAATCCAATCTATTCACCTGCTATTCTTTCTAATACAACGCTAAGCCGACATCACTTGTCTTTCACTGTTTAAAGTGACAGTTTTGGCCCAAAAAGCCTCACAAATTTTATTATGTTCTCTAATTACTTTATATGCATTCCTTTTGAAAGCAAATGGGAAGAATTACCTTATGTCCATGTGGGGGTCTCATTAGACACTCTAGAAGTCTCACACAAGCCAGAGTTGGAGCTGACCGATCTTGAATACCCAAATGGATCTCCTTCAAGCCAACTACTGTGGGCAAGTGACACTCACTTAAATGCTTTAAGTCTAGATAAGCTGGTGCCAATGCCTGTCTAAGCAATGCCCGGGTTAAAACCAGCTTGCTTAACCATCCTACCCTCCTCCAACAAGTGCCCTCCAGACCTTTATATATGGAGGATATATGCTGAGCAGGGCTAGGCTAAGGCAGGAATTGTGGATTTTAGGGGAGGAGTTTTGGTCGGAGGATATTTAAGTTTGGTGATCACAGGGGTAAGGATCCATTTTGTTTAGTCCCAGTCGTGGGCAGTAGCTTGCCAGGCATCCAAGGGGTTAATGTGGTGGTATGATCATTGGTGGTCATAACCGGTGGGAGGTTCCTTGCAAGGAGTGGTGCTTGGAACCTCAGGTCCGGGTTGGGGCATCCTGGTCCCCTCCCAAAATTGGTGTGTGGTTTGGTACCTGGATAACTTGGCCAGCTAGGTTGGTTTTGGTGACGTCATTGTCTCTGTTAACGCATCTATGTTTATTATTTCAGGTTTTACAGGACAATGACTGTTAAATAAAACGGCTGTGGCCTTTTCAAACCCATCTTGTGTGTTGGTGTTTTATTTAATTAAGCAACTGAGCCGAGCCTGGCCCGTGAGTCGAAGCTACATCTGTCAGTAAGATTTGGTTCTCTATGGTAGAGCAACCTCAACATCTACACACGAGTTTACAAACCTTCGTACAGAAGAACCTTTTGCAATTTAACGATTTTGTTTAGCAGAGATTAAGTAGAGGAGCTTTTTTATGTCAGATGGTCTAAAGGGAACGTCTGCACCGCCGAAGCACATTACAGCTAATTAGAGCATGCTGAAGAGCAGATCAGCTATCAGGCTATGAGCTGTAAGTAGTTTAAGAATTTAGCTGACAAATAAAGACAACCCAACCAGTGCGGAGATCCGTGATCTGACCCGTACATCGTTCCCAAAAGAAATCATAATAATTTATGCAAGTTAGCAAGAGGAAATGTTTCTAGAGCATCAGTTCCCCTTTCGCTTTGGTCTCCGTTTATCGGTTCGCAGAGTGAGACGTCGGCAAATACTTTGCTTCGCTTACTGCCCATGAGCTGACCTAATTCAAAGAGATTTCAAC
Source organism: Spea multiplicata (assembly GCA_009364415.1). Classification (NCBI taxonomy): domain Eukaryota; kingdom Metazoa; phylum Chordata; class Amphibia; order Anura; family Pelobatidae; genus Spea; species Spea multiplicata. The sequence goes on along the minus strand of VKOC01001321.1, from coordinate 61,894 downwards.
TAAAAACGAATCTATGTTCAGAAATAACAAAGTACGGATAAAACGATTTGAGCATCTCTCTTGTGTTGAATTTTTACATGGCATGTGTTTTACAGCGCTATGGAATTTGATTATATGAAACAATAAATAATAATAATAATTTTAAAGGAGACCATAAACATAAAAAAAAATAATAATAAAAAAATATATATAATTTTATGCTACGATATTAAGTTAACACATAGTTACAGAAAAACAAGTGATGCTGGTTCAGAGTTTTAAAGTGGTCTTATCGTTATATTACCCAAAATATTATCTCAATTTAACCCCTTAATGTCTTGGGGACTTTTCATTAAAAAAAGCTTTCAATCAGTCCACTTGGAATAGAATAATACCTTTGTTTCTACGTCGTTATCCTGCGCCATTCACCATATTATCTCGGGTAACTTTAGAATCTCCTTCATAAAGATCTTCTGGAGCCTCTTAACATTTGTTGTTGGTGCAGAAATATTGTCTGCGGGGGATCTGACTGCAATCTGCCCTTTTACTTCACTTTTATGGTGTGGAAGAGCGATTCCTCCTTAATTATTCCTCGGAAGCAGCGGGCGCTGCCTGCTCCCTGTATCCATCTAAAATATTGGAAAGAAGAACCTGATATTTTTCAGTTGTGCGAATTCATGAAACCTATATTTTAAGGAAGATTATGAGCTCTGAGTTTAATCAAATTTTAATCAAAGGGTTTAGTTGTCCTATTGGAAATAAAAAGTGTATATATATTATGTTATTTTAAATTGGGTTCCACATTCATCTTTTATAGTTTTTCAAAATTAGAAGGATCAGTTTGCTTTACGTACACAAAGCAATGCGGAAATGTTCGCTGCTAACGAAAAACAGAAGATTTAAATTGAGTCTGTCGTTAATCAGTAGAGACGGAGAAGACTCATTTTATGGGGGTTTTACATTTATTAACGTGCTGTACAATAGCTTAAAACTTTCAAGTCTGTTTGGATGAAAAGGTATATCACAGCATGAAAGGTGTATCGCAGCATGCTGCTGGCCTCCCTCTTTATACCTGGATACTTATTTATCACATTAGAATGTTGTATCCCATAATAGCCAGAACACAGTGGATTTAGTACATCCTAAACTAAGGGTTTTTTTTGCAATAACAGAGAAATATTTTCTCTTAACAGGTGCCAAAACCACCGGCTCTCTGCTGTGAAAAAATGGTTGGTGCTTGGCATGAGCACCAGTTCACCTTCACTGTTTGAATGCCCGATTATGTAATCAGAGTGCTTCCTATCCGTTGTTCAGGCTTTTTCCTGTGGAGTCAGAGTGCTTCCTGTCTGTTGTTCAGGCATCTTCCCATGAAGTCAGAGCGCTTCCTGTCTGTTGCTCAGGCTCCTTCCTGCAGACCCATAGAGTTTCCTGTCCGTTGTTGAGCCTTCTTCCTGCGGACCCAGAGCACTTCCTGTCCGTTGTTCAGGCTTCTTCCTGCTGACCCAGATCGCTTCCGGTCCCTTGTTCAGGCTTCTTCCCGTGGACCTAGAGCGCTTCCTGTCTGTTGTTCAGGCTTCTTCCTGCAGACCCAGAGCGCTTCCTGTCCGTTGTTCAGGCTTCTTCCTGCAGACCCAGAGCGCTTCCTGTCCGATGTTCAGGCTTTCCCAGAGCACTTAAAAATAAAGCTCGCCTTGTGTCATTGAGGCTTCATTTATACCTGGAGCCCAACCTGGTGTAAGGTCGAGGACTAGGAATTCATACCAAAAAAATGTGATTAATATATGATTGTGGACAATTAAAAAAAAGAATGCTGATATGTTTAGGAAGTATTGCTGGAATTATTGCTGAGGATGTTGTGTTTGTTTCTCTGTAGGTCAATAAAATGGGTTGAAATAACAACAAATTTTTATGTTGTAAAATTCAGACTTTTTTCAATATTTCTCATATTCAAGAATATTTGGTTTCATACAGCGAGACAGAAAATTTCTCTCTGAAACCATTTATTTCCAATTGGTTTGCAGAATTTAGCACACTGTGTTAAAAACTCCGGAATTTGCATTTAGATGGAGGGATTCCGGAGACCAAATTTGAACCATGCATTTTGAACGAAAATCGCACAATATGAGATCAAATTAATACTTATTTCTTATTTCAATATAGCTTTGTATTCTGATCTCAGAATCTCAATTTTCCTGTCCTCAATTATGTTTTTTTATATATTTTATGACAATTTTGTTTTCTCCTCAATACAAATATAAGCTTCTTTGGATTTCTAATCTGATTATTGTTGGTTGTTGCTACTAGTGTCACGTTCATACTATTTTTATAGGACAAGGTAAATGTTACAAACACAAGTAAATCCACGTTAAATCCAAAGTAGAAAGATGCCAATATGAAGAGCTCTATCGCTATATTACTCGAAGGCTCCAGCTCAAAGCTAGATGGTTCTCCAGGGATGACTATACGTTGAGTTACTGGGCTACCTCAGCTCGTCAAATTAGACAGCACTCAACTTCACTTTCCAACAGCAACCCTTCATTCACTAAAAGCTGACGAGTTAAGAATTGTGAAATGTTGAGTCTGAGTCAAAGCACTTTGGCCTCAAAGCAGTTGAGTTTGCTGGTCATTTTGACTCGTTGAGCGTTGTACGCCAACTCACCCTTTTTTTTTAGAGCCGCGTTGGAACTCCACCATCTACTCAACTCAACTTTCCTTAAATATGCTTTGCTTTAGAACATGGGAGTCAATTTTCATTTAAAAAACTTTAAATACATTCACAAGCAATGCTACTGTAGTGACCACCATCAACACCCCATCAATAAAGAGTTAATGGCTTGAATTTAATGGGTCAATGGTTACCAGTTAATTGGCTTATTTGTCCATGCTAGCTGGGTATTAAATAACATTTCTCTATTTACATCCTCAGCAATTTCATTTCCAAAACTGATCAATTTTTATTGTGGATAAAGCAATATTTTCATGACTAATGTGTATCGCTTCGGAGCCGACATAAGTTAATAATGTGTGAATAATATGTGAATAAATTAAATTAATAGATAAATATAATGGTGATAAATCCGGGTTTTTTTTAAAGGAAAAACCACCAATGAAGGGCAGCAACGTGAATGGAAACTGAAAATATTTTTGAAATCTTATTTTTTCACAAACTTACAATTACATTTTTTTTTAGACATTCAGTTCATTCTCATTCATCAAAGCACAGTTTATTTAACCTCTTCTACACTGTGATCCCTAGGGGCCCCCTTAGCAAAGCAACAAACTGGCTGATTCCTTTTAAGTCCAGGAAACCAAGACCTTCCACAAATAAAAATAATCAATTTAAAAAAAAACAAAACAAAAACTTAAAGTATAACCTTCTTTATTAAACATGAGCAAAGGAAGAAGAATGTCTCTCGCCTGCAGTGATTTATAACACCGTGACAATATGTGACAAGTGCCAGCCTAGCATCACCTAAATGCTTGAGGCTATTGGTGTTCTCTAAAATAAAACTGACATTGTATTACATGCCTACTGTACAGAAATAAACATGAGCTTAAACTTTTTTCATCTTGTTTGTTTTATATTGAAATTGGAAAATATGTACAGTTTTGGAGACAATCTCAGTCTTTTCATATACTTGTATATTTCTGAACCTCCATAAATTATATATATATATAAGGGACATTGAGAACAAAAAAGAAAGAAGGAAATTCTCCATATTTTGCCAAAATGTAGGTTCTGTTATGTTATTATTAGCGCTCTTTGCCTAAAATACATGGTATGTTATGAGGTCCTCGGAATAGGACTGCTAAAAGTTATAATTTAAAGTAGGCTTGTGCATTCGTCTTCGGGCGAACATGAAAACGAACACGAAGAGTCCGTTTTTTTGTTCGTTCCCAAGAAATGAAGAAGAGAAGACAGCGGCGGTAAAACGTAGGCGAAGACGAAGACACACGAAGAATCTTCGCCTTCGTCTACTAATCTCCCCGGTCCCTTCCCCATCTAGCCTACCTTATCTTCACGGCATCGCGGGAGTTGAAGCGGAAATCCGCAGGTTCGTCGTCAGGGGTTACAGGGCAGTGTGAGTGAGCCTATTGGTCACCTGCAGGGTCTTCCTCTGGCATCAACCAATTGGTGACCAATAGGCTCACTGGCACAGCCTTTTTAACTCCTGATTTCCGCTACCGTTAACCCCTACGATGCTGCGTTGGATAACGGGAGCAGAAATCGTTAGGTGAAAGTGCCGTGCAAGCAACCAATAGACTCACTCGCACGGCCACTTACCACTAGTTGCTATGAAGAAAAAAAGAAAAAACCTGGGACCCTGCTGCAACAAAGTCGCTGGTATGGACATTTAACTTAGCATAATAACGCATTATAACTTCGGACACAATGCTGCCCTCTATTGGTTATACATTGAGTAGCTTAATAAGTTATTATGCTACGCAATGCAAAACCAACAGAGGGCAGCATTCTGTCCGAAGATATATTAGCCATATGTGGCAGTGTGCTCATTTGCATTTATTAATTATTTAAATAAAATATATTCCCATGATCCGCTGGTCTCCCCGCTGCAACAGTTAAATATCCGCACTCGCGGACATTAATTCTGTCGAACTTGCAAACTTGAGACTAAAGGATCATGGGAATATATTTTATTTGAATAAATAAGATACATTAAGTAGCATAATAACTTTGGATTTCAAGCATATGGAACAATGCTACTCAATGTATCTAACCAACAGAGGGCACTCGCGGACATTTAACTATTGCAGCGGGGAGACCAGTGGATCATGGGAATATATTTTATTTGAATAAATGCAAATGAGCACACTACCACATTATGGCAAATTTATCTTCGGACAGAATGCCCCTCTGTTGGTTATACATTGAATAGCATTGTTCCATATTTTTCAAATCCAAAGTATATATGGCAGTGAGCTCATTTGCATTTATTCAAATAAAATATATTCCCATGATCCTTTTGTGTAATAGTTTAATACAAAAAAACCCCAAAATAAATAGAAAAAAAAAGAGTTTGCAAGTTCGAAAGAATTAATGTCCGCACTTGCGGGCATTTAACTGTTGCAGCGGGAAGACCAGCGAATCATGTGAATATTTTTTATTTAAATAATTCATAAATGAAAATGAGCACACTACCATATATGGCTAATATATCTTCGGACAGAATGCTGCCCTCTGTTGGTTAGATACATTGCGTAGCATAATATTCTGCCCGAGAATATATTAGGCATATATGGTAGTGAGCTACCCCCCAGCAGGGGGCCTCCAACCAATAGAGTTGCTCATACGGACATTTAAACTCCTGGCTGTTGCGGTACGCGTTAACCCCGAATTAACCTTTTAACCGGAAAAAACAAAGAAAAAACTAACACGAAGAATGTCCACGCATATTCGCCCGAAGAGAAGACAGGAACGGGTGAATATTCGCGGAATACGAAGATTTTTTTTTGCCGAAGACGAGCACGAAGACGAAGAGCCCCCTGGTGCCCAAGTCTAATTTAAAGTTAGACTGCGTTACACGAAAATGACCATGTTCATTCACTTAAGGTCATGTTGAATTCAGCTGAAAGCTGAGTCAAGTTGTGAATTCCAGAGTCTGACAACTTGACCAAAGTTAACTCTGCGTGTCCTGACTCCCAGCTTGCGTACCTTGCATTGGAAAGAATATTCACAGAAGAACGAGAAGAGCCGTTGAGCTTCTGTTGCAAGAAGACTTTGGCCGGCCCTGTGTAATGTCTAGTGTAGTCGATGAGATCTCCTGACTCTCCACTCCCATTGAAATATGCATTATTCCGCGCCAGCTCAGCCCCACTTGTTGGTCTCCTACAAACTCTCCTGAAAGCTCTCCCTTTAGTGAAATAACCCCAAAGAGTTAACTCTGGGCTTAACTAATGACAGTTATTGTTGCTGCGGTTTGGTCTGAACTAAATAAGACAATTTTTTGGAGATCCAAAATTACACCGTGCTCAGGAACAAAAGAAAAGGTCGGGAAAAACATAAAGTAGGCAGCGATAAAAAGACAACGTTGTATCATGGCCCTAAAGGAGCACTTTTCAACTTGTTTCCACTTACACTTTCAATAAAAAGGTCAAAACAGAAGTGCGCTTTGATATAAACCCTCGAGGTTTAAATGGTTAGTTGAAACAATGTAATCTCGATTCGGAGGACATCCAAGTGAAGGGTCAACTCTAGCCAGAGATCTGGAAACCCTCATGTTCTTCTTTCAATGCCCTTGTAAATTACTTCAAAAATTTTGATTTTGTAAATTATTTTTTTGGTTTCTGTTGTTAAATAAACAAAAAGCCATTCGATGCTAAGGAACAGAAGAATTGTTACACCTTATAAAATAGTAGGTTACGCAGAAATGTGACGCGCCATCAAAATGATCCAACTATTAGAAGAACATAAAATATCTCGTTCTGACATATTTTAATTCCATGGATAAAAGTCAATTGGATGTCTGTTAAATCTCGGACCTTTATGCAATCAATAAATGCATAATTATTTTAAAAAATCCCCATTGTTATAACGTAATTGATGATATAATGCGATGATTACCCTTTTAATAAAAAACATTATCAAGGTATGAATTCTAATTTGACAAATCGGATTTGACCTCGTGTTCTAGCCATCCTTGAAAAGAATTATTAAGCTGTTCACATCCTTCTTTTTCAACATATTGCCAATGACAGGAAGGTTATTCTTTGACAGAGTTTAAATGTATTTTTTTTTATATTATTATTATTAATTTCACTTGGAAATGAAGATTCCCAATAAAGTGACTTATCTCGTTTAAACCGCCGCGTCTGCACCAGGGAAATCTCCATCTCAAGTTGTAATGTGAAAGAATGAAGTAATATTAACTTTAGGAACTCAAAATCTTACAATTGCCTGATTGGAGATTTTAGGGACCTTCAAATCTGAGTGTGATTTTTTTTTTTGTGATTTCATCAAAAGTGCCTTATCCTGTGCACATACTGTCATATTGTACCGTGAAGCCCTTCCAACCAGGACAAAACCAGGTAGGGTAGTCCCAGGTATTATTTTAAAGGTGCTGTTCCACTTTTAGCGGACGGCTGTTTCGTCCTTCATGGACTCGTCAGCATGAGGTTGTGATACTGGCTTAATAGTAGAGGCTGTCCTGTACAACGGGTCGATTACTTTCAAGGGATCCGTGTATAAAGTGGATATAGAGGCACAAGTGATCATTGTTGACCTTATTTGCATGCGCCTACCCAGAATCCCTTGTGGCTGTGGCAGCACCATGAGATTTCTGAGGAAAAAACAAGCCTTCTGGCCTGTCTGGTGTCTGTAGATGAGTGTTTAATAATACATCTACTACCCCGTTAATTTTACTTTACTCACCATAACTTATGTAATGGTATTTCTTGGCTACCCCAAGCCTCAAGGATTAAGCTATTACCAAAGCCACTTGCTGATGAGTCCCATGCAGGGTGAGACAGTTGTTTTTGAATTCACGGTGCGGCCCTCACTATGTTTTAGCACGTGGTTTTGTCACCGTTGTTTTGGACACTGTTTTCTTTTTAGAAGCCTGGACTTTGCTGGAGGAAGATTGGGAGCCTTTCGGCCCCTTTCTCTCTTCAAAGAAGGCCAGTAAGAAGTCTCACCCTTTGGGGTAAGACTCAAGATCTGACCCTCCCATTGGGGGGGGTATTTGTCTGGGTTCCCCATGAGGGGACTCAGTATCGTAGTCTGGCTTCTGCTGCCTTTGGCACAGTTGTGGCACCCAGGAGCACGAACCTCGGGCTCCAAAAAAAAAAAAGTTGTCCATTGCTTCTCGGCTTTTTGGCTAAAATCAAGTGTGGTACCCCTATGGGAAGAGGGGGAAACACTGGAGCCTGAGGTGCTTAATTACCCTGGCAGAGATGTACGATAGATAGATAGATAGATAGATAGATAGATAGATAGATAGATAGATACCATGTTTTAGGTATTATTCCCTTTTGAAACATTTTTGTATTATACAATATATCAAAGTTCAGCCACATTTAATCATTAGCAGAAAATACTGATACGTGAAACGTTATTCAGACTTCTTGATACAGAAAAGCTATGTGTTTAAGACACTCTCGACAATTAATCTGACACCTCGCTTGAAATCCTTCTTTATTAAAACTGACAAAAGCTCCATTACGTTTTCCAACACCCACAGTTTGTCAGATTTCGATGTATGCCTTTTTTTTCCTCTAATCTGGCTTTTTGTATTTTTTCACCATTCATTCCTCTAATATTCCATCAACTCTGGGAGTTTAATATGTCCAACATATCAAGCTCTGGAAAAAAAAAATCTCTAGCAATTAAATATGATGTTGTCAGGAGTCTGACTTCTACCAGGGAAATTCTAAAAATATGTTGTGTCATTATTTTCTTTTCATTATAGCCATATCGCGACAGTGTGTGGAAAGAGTTCACGGAAATTGAGTTTGAAATGTACAATCCTTTTTTTTAAGGAAGGAAAAAGCTGTGCTTTGTGACTTTACAGAGGTTGAATTTATCATGCAGGCAATATTCACCCCCCAGCAGCCTCAATAGCTATTAGGTCATAATTTTGGTAAATTTGGCACCCGGAAATGAGGGCAGACCCCTCCCCCCACCCGTGAATCGGACAAAAACTAAGCAAAAAATCAGAATTTTTCACCCAGAATTTTTTGGGCCCACTTCCGCTTTTGCATCTTCCGCTTTTGTATCTTCTTCTTCATGTTCTATCTTTTATCTTCTCCCTTCTCTTCTCTGTTTAATTTGCTATCTTCTATCTTCGTCCGCATCTCTGCGGACATAATCTGGATGGAACTTCTCTTCCTCGGTCCTCCAATTGGGAGAGAGAACGTCACCAAAAGCACCGTCATTTTGCCCTTACTTCAAGTCAGGGCAATATGGCGGCGCTTTCGGTGACACCCTCTCCCACGATTCTGAACCGTGTGCAGATCAGACAGAGATCTGTACAACAGACGTTTCCCCAGCTTTATTCCACCTGCTAAAGCACCGTCACCTGCTGCCTTTTACCTGGAAATATAAACCTGCCTCCTCCGTGGTCTCATCTTAGATTCAGGATTAGCTTTATACCTGCCCCATGTTTAAATTCTCTTACTGTATTTGTCTCTACCCCTTCTGAAGGGAGGCTATTCCATTTATCTACCACTCTCCCATGAAATTAAAGCTTTCTTATGTTACATCTCATTGATTCCTGTTGCCACCTCCTGCTTTTGCCTCCCGACTACTCTGTCCCCTGGGTTTCTGGTCCTTGACTTGGATTCTGATTCTACTCTGCCTACCTTGATATTTGGAACAACCAACCTTTATTTTCCCTGAAACCTTTGCCCTGGAACAGCCCTTGTCAGTAGTACACTTTGACGGGTCAGCATCACTGCTCCTGGGCTCCACTACAACCATCTGGGCCCCTTGGCCCTGACATATTCCCCCCCCCCACCCCAATCCCTATGTTCAAACCACTGTATTTTTTGTTATTTTTAGCGTGGCCAACCGAATTTCTTCTCCCCCTGTGAGAACAGAACTGTGAGCTTTGGACCACCCGTACGCTTGTATTACAAGACATGGCAGGAGCGAGCGTCTGTAGAATCCCATCTGCCTAAACAGCCAATTACAAACACAACGTCTCATCTGCAACGCTAAATAACAATGTTTACATGATGCCAGCGCTGCCCGGATAATACAGTCGCTATAATTGGAGACGGCTCCCATAAGACGAGCTGCAATGTGGCTGCAAAGGAGGACGCGGCGGGTAGAAGCCTCGACTGTTGAGTAACAGGAGGACGGTCAATTATAAACACAGTCATGTCTTTTGCAATCAATAACCGCGTTTGTAAGGCACAGGTACTGTCAGCAGATGCGGCCGGCGCATTCTCAACCGGTCCCCGATGCCTCTTAGAGCCATGAATTTTAAGCAGGGAAGTGACTCGGAGAGGAATTTCATATCATTTCTTTTTAATATGAAGCGTCGATGTATCGTTTGCTATCCAAACAGTCCTTAATTTATGACGGGTTGAACATTTTGACTTTCAAATCTGTGTTTGCAGTTAGGATCAGTTTTTTTGGGGAAAAAAAAACCTTCTCAGTTTTGGCCATTTGAGAGATAATTTTATTATTTTTTTGCAGGGAATGGGTCATCAGGGAATGGCTGAAAAGGGACACTTGTCCTTTCTAAGTTAGGACTATGCCTAAAGTTTTAAAGCTTAGGGAATGTTAGTGTTCTTTTTACTTAGGGGCCCATAATACATAAATACAGCCCTGGATTCATCATTACTTATTTGCTTGGGTAGTTGTGAGATACTTAAGAGGACATGAGTGTTCAAAGTGACCTTGCATGTTCTCGCCTATAAGTCACAAATTAACCCCCTTTACATAAAAGAAAATAATTTTAAAAATGCGGGTCCCCAGGATCCCCTATTCACCAGGGGGGTTGATTCATCCTCCTCTTCCCCCACCATGTACATACCCCATCCTCTGCAAATGTGGATAAAAGGGTTATAGAACATAAAAACTCATATGAGGGCACTGACCCCCATTTGTGCCTGTCCATCACCCTCAACTGTATGCAAAATCCCCATTGTGGGGTATCTTACCATTGGGTTGAGAGGGTTAAGAATAAATGCATTTGTATTGGAAGGGGCACAGATATCATCCCACCACCCAGCCATCCATCCCTGTCCCAGGCTATCATGATTGTATTTCTGCCACAATAATCACCCCTACTATTAATAAAGGCCACTTATTAAATACCATTTTAACTATATTGGCACTTAAGCCTTCAGCACCTGATTTTGTGCCGTTTGGTGAATAAATCCTGAAATGATTCGTGATTAATCTACACGACAAGAATAGACAGCTTAATAAACCTTTACCATTAAAAGAATTCCAGTAAAACAACTGTAGAAATCCAAGTAGGAATCCAATTATTTTAGTTGCCACTAGCCCTCCCCATTAACAAACAATGTAATACTTTTGTGCCTATATAAATAAAATAGGCACCAGAAAGTGTATATGATGTCATTAGTCTACAGAAACGCTCTATAATGTTCTTATTGGGTCACCGTCTTCAGAAAACAACTTTCTTTTTGCTCGAAGATGCTTGAAGAGCGTTTGCACCCTTTCCTAAGCCATTCATTTTCCTGTCCTTAACTTTTAATGGAGCTGTCAGATTTCTCTCCTCGAATCAATTGTTAATTTAAATAAAAATCAATATCGTATATCTGAGCGCAGATTCACCTGTTAAGAAGCCGCGGCTTACACGAGCGTAAGGTTATAAATGAACAGCCATTTGAGTAATTGGAGGATTTAACCGAAAGGTGTATTTTTTTCTATCCGGGCAAAGGATAGTAAAAACTGTTTATTATAGTGTTAGTAACTTGTTTTTTTTTTTGTAACCTTTGAATTCAATAAGTCAGCAGAGGCCCTGACACTAGGGCAATACGCCTATTACTCAACGTTTTTGTGAGCTAGGGAGTAAAGAGTATATGACATATAAATAATGAAGAATTAATAATTTGACCTTAAGAGGTAATTATCCATGTGGTTTTCTACTCTGTTCATTTTGAAATGTATGCAGGTTTCTCCTTCGTAAGAGGAAAACAATGTTACAACAAGAGGTCATGATCTAAAACGAGAGGGTCCGAGGCTTAGATGGAATGTAAGAAGGTTTTACTTCACTGAGAGGGCGTTAGAAAAATGGAACAGCCTCCCAGCAGAAGTAATAGAGGCTAATACAGTAAGTGAATTTAAACATGGATGGGATGGCGATAAAGCTATCATGAATAGAAGACAATATTAATGATTGATTAAGACCTCTAAAGAGTTTTACATTGGGAAAAAATGGGCAGAGTCTTATCTACCATCACATTCTATGTTTCCATGTTGATGTCAGCAGTCTGATAGTGGAACCCAGGAGAAGGAAGAAGAAACAAGTCCCACAGGAGCCAAGCCAAAGGTGGTCCAAGCTCAACCCAAAAGATCAGATGGCATTCAAACCAAATCAGGATCGAAAAGGTAAGAGCATTACCAAGCCGCGGTCAAACTGAAGTCTAAATGGGAGTCAAAGTGAATCAGGATCCAAAAAGGCCAAAATGGTGGCAAGCCAAGGTTAAACCAGGCGTTGTATATATGAGTCCTTGGATGCCAACGTCAAAGGGAAGTCCAAAATCAGGAACACTACTGACGTGGGAAGAGCATCTGGACAGCCGATGGTGAGAGGTTTAATACCTGATCCAGGTAATTACCAACACGGAGAACACTCACCTAACCTAATAATTAGTTGCATAGATGTTGGGCACATGTGACAAGCAGGGTCTGCACATGATGAGGACGCAAACACAAACTGCTATTCTATTCCCACTCTGGAAATATGTTTTAGGTACCGACACAGTTAAAGATGAAGAGTAAGAGATCTCACAGCCGCCATTCCTCTATCTTTTATTGCACCCGACGGCGTTTACTGTGCTCCATTGGTCCATCGGTACCGCAAGTGTTATGACCTCAGTTAAGGCTTCCTGCCATGTTGAATGACGGTTCCCTGCCGTCACTTATATTATATGAATGTTGAAACCACCATGGAGCTCAACAATAGCGAGAGAACCACATGCCGCCGGGAAATAATCTCTTAAAGCTCTGCCGTATCATGCGCTGTGAGTCTACCTTCCCATTACTGCACATTCTGTTTGATCCATGACATTGAGCTGCAATGTAAAGCTAAACATCGACTATTTCAGATTGTGGAAAGATATCAGTAGATAAATACAATGAATTGTTCGACGAGGGATCTGTTTGCTATAAAGAACCTGGACCCTCATTCCAAATGTTTGATAATAGAGCACGGACGCATTCCTATTTTATTTCAATATCATTTTTGTGCTCTGTGTATTCAACGTAATGAAAAGTTCTTGGTGTCCCTGATATGGGAAAAAAAAATCCTCTTGATTATTAGTCATTTTAGCTGCAAAAACATGTGATGGGAAGAACCGGAAAAACAATTCCTGCAAAAGGCTAATTTTAATTAACTATCAAGATATACAAGTATTTAAAGTTAAGATTTTTTAAAATAGAAATATAATGTGTGTGTTTTTTTTAAATAAAATATCTATCTATCAATCAAAAGAATGCATGCCCATCTGTTAACAAATCTATCACGTATCAGGTGGATACATAAATATCAAATTAAAGGTTTTAAATCCTATTTTGAAATTTGACCATGGAAAAAATAGTAAAAGTATTAATAAAACCCCTTTCTTCCCCAGTTCTTTTATTATTTGGCTACCAGAAGTAATTTAGGGTATGTGTCCTCTGACTCACTACGACATAGGGGTTTTTTGTTCACTAATACAAAAGGATTTTGCACATATTGGCATCAATTGCGGAGTAATCAGCTGTCTGAAATATAGGTCTGTTCATTGGTGGCCAAGCTTTGCAGCATATAGCGGATTATTCATGAAAATATACAATATCTGCCCATTAAAGAATTAGAATTTTTAGGGTGATTTGGGCCCAATTGAGGATTTAATGTAGAATTCCTTGAGGAGCCGATATCAAGTAGGAGAAACTTGTAGGAGGTCAATGGTGGCAGATCTCCGGCATATAGGTGGACAAAAACTATTATTAATATAATTAACAAAAATGTTACTTTCTGCTCCACAGTAACTTTTTTTGTGTTTCCATTAATGTTACAAGACGTGAAGATAATGCCACGATGGGAAGAATGTTTCCGGAGTTGTCACGTGCCTTGTAATGTTAGCGAGCAGACATGTGAAGCTTCAACCCTACTTCTGAAGGTGGTAGGGATCCCATCAGAGGTTTCAAAAAGAATACTTATGAGGTTTTTGCGAATGTTCCAAAGGGAAGAGAAATTGTCCTCAACTTTACAAGACAATTTGGAGCTAGAGATACCTAAGGGAATTTGGCCAGTGCTCACAACCTTAATAGAGCCTATTAGGGACCTTCTGGTCTTCTCAAGGGTAATATAAGTCCCAAATAGGCAAAAATACATATATTTAACATAAAAATTCATAAATAAGTAGTATTTTCATTCTGAAGATACAATTACTATTGAATGATAACCAGATGAAACATGAATTTGTTCTACAGATGTAGTTATAAAGTACTGTTCCATCTGACAAGTCATCAAAATTGCGACGCAGCAAATCCCGCTTTCATGTCTTCTGCGGCATCAACTCAGGAAACATCTGTGAAAGGCAGACAAAGAAAACACATTTTAATATTTTCCACCAGCTTTTGGAGACCCGCTTCACCTAACCTGTCAAACATTTATTAAAAGAAATCTTTCATGAAGAATGGCCTTGTGTGTCATCCACAGGTATTCAACTAAGGCGTGTTTTACCAATTGTAAGCAAAATTGTTACATTTACAAAAAAAATAACAACTAGGCTGGAATTCTTGGGGTTTTTTAAGAATTCATCTTGCAGACACAATGTATCAATATCAGTCATATTAAAAGGTAGACTCCGGCCATCGTATTCAAACTTTAAAGTCCCAGGCACCCAAAGAAGAATGTATAGTAAAGCACTTTATGAGTACTTTATTAAGCATTCTTTAAAAACGTTGATAAAAAAATGAAAGTACATGCCTGGACTCAGTGGAGATGCTTTCTGCGTACAAGGAGGAGGGTCTCATTAGACCCCCATAACGTTCGCCAAGACACAGCTAAAGCTGACGACCGGTAACTATATCACATCTCCCACACTGAAAATACACTAGATGGACAAAAGTATTGGGACACCCGGCCGTTACACCAACAGGGGCTTTTATGACATCACATTCTAAATACATAGACAATAATATGAACTTGGTCTCCTTTTGCAACCATAACGGCTTCCACTCTTCTGGGAAGGCTTTCCATGTGATTTTGGGGAGTTTCTATTGGAATCGTAGTGCACATGGTGGGGCCCTTTATAGTTGATCTAGATAGCCCTAACCCCTTAAAATGTGGGGTAAAAGGAGCCTTCTCTGCTCATCAACTATGATCAGCAGTCCCTGGAAACAGCACTCAGTCTGCAGTCACATAATACTTCAGGTAGGGTCCCTGACTCCACTCTGCTGAGGCTGCAGCTTCCCCAAAGTAGTTTCATCAACTTGAAGGGTGCTCAAATATAATCAAGCCTTGCTTTTGTCGGAGTCTTTATATCTGCCTGCCTGGAGATCACCAACCGCTTCCCATCTATGTTTAGTATTCTGTAAATGTATCAGTGATTGATTGGTCACTGACCTTAAAGTGCCAACCACTTAAAGTTTCCAACCACCATCATTAACCAATGATAAGATACATGCCCCGTATGTTTTGGGTAACTTGGGTCGGGATCCTGTGTTGAGTTAACTTTCATTGACATTTCATTGTAAATCTGGTAAGTGACTACTCAGATGCCGCGAGGCTTTTTACCATCCACCTAACTGCCCCGATGTGACTTTTGTAGGGACTTACATACTCCTGGACCTCATGGAGACATTGGGTAACCAATTAGGAAACCTCAGCCTGTATACCCCCCCCCCCAAAAAAAAAAATCATCATCTATTGGATGTTCTTTCATAAATTCTAAACGATCACAGATGATTCACGGAACAAACATTAGAGTAATTTAAAAAAAAATTATTAAAAGGAAATCTAAACTAATTTGCAACTGGCTCAAACTCACCGGAGCAACTTGGCCAGTTCACAATATACACGATTTTATATATATTTTTTAAATCTATACCTAAACATATCGAAGGTCATCTACATTTTTGAAATGTTTAATTATTTCAACATTTTTTATCCGACATAATTAAATAACCACGCAATAATTTAGTGGGGAAAATAGCACAAAACAGACAAGAGAAGAGAAAGTCTTCCAACAAGCTGCCACGGCTCCTCGGCACCAAGAGGGTTGAAAGAACGAGTGTCGCTTCGCGCCGACATCGTATATTCTATTCTCTGCTTTTGTATTACTCAACATAATCCCGCATGCTGGGCCAGATACCGTATCACCGTTTTCCCATCCCCGGTACAAAGAGCGTTTCGCCTCCAGGGACTCCGTCCGCCATTGATTGGATTTGAAGTTCGACATTTTCAAAAATAGATCTTTCCATTTGATGTCGTGGTTTGAAAGGGGTTCTCTCAAGTGAATCCAGCGCCGCGAGACACAAGCCTCCGTTTGCTCTATCGGCTACCATCTTTTTATATATTCCTCTGCCAATAAAGATCTTACTTATCTTTGGCAATATGTAAGTGGAGATTAGCTGTTTTCTTAGACTAAGAAAAGAAAGAGCTGCTTTTGTCAGGTTTTGACTTATTTTTTTTTATGTAATAAAGTGATTTTTTTTTATAAATGGACAAAGCGAATTGTTTAAAAAATATATATATTATTACTTTGCCATTTTACAATCAGTTTCTCTCAATTTTTATACGTATTTCCAAGCGCTGATGGTGGCCTTCAAGTATTTTACGCTCATTATAAACCCAACAAGGTTCCAAAGTAACTCAAAGATTTACAACGTATATGTAAAAAAAAACCAATCTTGGGTCTTCCCTATTTGCTGTATTTTTAATATACAGTATGTGACCAAAAGTATGTGGACATCCGATTATTGCAAGCAGGTGTATAAAATCAAGCCCAAAGGAAGCCATCTCCATAGACAAACAATAGCATAGGATACCCCCTTTGCCACAAGTCAGTCAGGGGGCTTCATGAAATGGGTTGCCAGGACCGAGCACTATGTGGAGTGGTATAAAAAACTCTCCCACTGGACTCTGGAGCGGTGGAAATGGAAGTCTGATGGATGAACCTGGGTTTGGTGGATTTCAGGAGAACATCGCCAACCAGAATGCAGGGATAATGGTCTGCGGTTCTTTGTCAGGGTTTGGGCTCCTTGGTTCTAGTGAATCTACAAAGACATTTTAGACCATTGGATACTTTCTGGCCCTAGTTTGGGGAAGGCCCTTTCTTGGGAACCAGCCAGCAGGGAAGTGGCACGAGCCGAGCTGGGGGTCTCAACTGCAAATATGAAAAAGTGGCCCGCAGTCATGGTTGTGGTGATGTTAGTTGAAATTAAGAACTCCAGCTTATCTTGATGATGATGATGGTTTATTTTATCATTTATTTTTGGTGTCATTTCTGCATCAGGCTTTTTAAAAAAAAATGTTTATCATTCGGTTTTCTTGGGTGGAAAGTGAGAATTGGTGGCTTCATGGATCAACGCTTCAAGGACCTTGAAATCTTAAGAGATGATGATGACCACAGGTTTGCACCATTTGAGTACCAAATGGGTGGACTAGGATTTTTAGGGGGACAAGTAGGGCTTTTATAATTGTTTTATAGTTTTTTTTTTTACCCATAGGACACAGAAGAAGAGGGTCATGGGAAAAGGGCTGGTTAATTCTTTGTTATCCTTTCGCCCCAGTGGGTAGGGTGTGGAGGACAAGAGACGAAGAGGATTGGAGGTGAGAGAGAGGTATGGTAGGGATCTGTGCCTTCCATTGGGTACTATTATAATTCCCAAAGCTCAGGAAACTTTGGGGGGTTTATTCTTGTCCCCAAAATCTAAAAATAATAAGTTTAATTAATGTCTTTATACGATCTAGGCTGGAGGATTGTGTACAAAACTAGATGGAGGGCTAATGCATGAGCTTAGTATTGAGTCACATGACTTTTGTGACTCCCAAACGCCCAAAAAGAATTATGGCACAAATATACATTACAGAAAATCTGTTAAAAGGCATGGAAAAAATGTACATATTTCCGAGTGAGGGCGACGCACGCCCTACGTTTCATGTCGTGTCTGATGGCGGTAGAATAATCGTAGTAAAATGATTGCATTCCCAGTAACATTTTCATTTTAGGAAAATGCTGCCATGTTTAGCCATACAATTACAGAATGGCACTTACAAACCATTTAAATAATTTAGGGATCTATATACAGATCGTTAGCTACGCGCCCTAATCGCCAGACATTTTCAGGTTGTTAATCCCCTTGGCTTTAAATTAGCTGGCGAGAGTATAATTGCTTTTTCTGGCACGTAGTCGGCAGAATTCCTTGGCACGGCTTTGGGAGCCTCGTGTCTAAAGTGGAATTGAAAAAGAGAATTGCTAGAGAGGAAAAAAAATCAATATGTCGTGCCCAAAAGCCTACAGCTTGCCGACTATTTTCGGGCCTAAAAAAAAAAAATAATAATAATAGGAAAAAAAATCCTTGTGGGTTTTGGAGATGCCTGCTGTCCTCCGGTACACAATATGATCTCTTCTAAAAGGCTCCGGAAGTTATCGTTTATTGCTCTAGAAATTCCATTACTCAAAGATATGGATTTATGGAGCAGAAGAAACCTATAGCGTCAAGATAAATGACGTCACTCAAAGATGAGGTGGTATAGATCGAGAAAAACATAAATGTGTTGACGGTTTATGGATGGTGTTCTCCTCCAGACATGAAGGGTCCTGGTCCTTCTCCGGGTCACCGCCGAGAATGTCTGGGTTGCAGGAGCATCATCACTCCCTGTCCTCTTCCATACCTACCATGTTTATTTTCTCTTGCCCCAACGCAGCATTATCGGCACCCCTGAGAACTCCGGGAGAAGCAGGCTCAGGTTCTCCAGGTCAACAGCCAAATTCCCAAGGTCGTGGGAGTGGGGGGTCTAAACACGCCTCACTCCCCGTGCCAATTCCCCTTTAAATGAGCGTGTGTCCCCCCCAACATCAGCGGGAACACCCACTGACATCAGCGGGACTGCCTGTGACATCAGCGGGACTGCCTGTGACATCAGAGGGACCACTCATCGACCTCAGCGGGGAGTCCTATCCACGTCTCCAGCTATTATGATGTCATAGGCTCCCCCCTCACTCTAAGCCCCAATCAAAAATGTACATAAAACAAAAACAAATTAAGTAAGACATCAAAGCCAAATACAATTAGTTAGATATTTAGTTTTATTTTTGTTAAATAGAAAAATGTCCCTTGGAGAAACTTGTAGACTACCACTCCCATCATCCTCACCAGGAACAATGATAAGGGTGATAAGAGTTCTAGCCCGCTAAAGTGGGTACAGCGGGTGTACATTTATATTTTTTGGCTTGATTTTGCCATAACTTTGTAATTTAACCCTTTAAAGTGTGTCTCTACCCTACAATATATTGCATACTATCACCTACATACGCTCCATATGTAATTTATATTTAATTTTAATACATTTTACTATTTTTTGTGAGATTGATATGTATTAATAGGGAAAAAAAAAACATGTTTTTGGTGTTTTTTCTTTTTTGTTTAAATTTTTATCCCTAGATTGAGTATAGATGTTTAATGAATAGCTAATCTTGTCCTGCAGTGTAAAGTGTTGTATTTTTTTTTACCTAAACCTAACTATAGCAAAACTACAAAAACCCCGGCCACTTCTCTCATGATAAAAAACAATGTGCCCCCCCGACCCCCGGCACTCAAAGGGTTAAAATAATGTATCCCCTCCGTAACTGCCCCTCTTTTACCACCCTCATCACTTCAGCCGAGCAAAAGGAGAACCTTATGTCAATGAAGAAATTGCTAAATGCATTTCCACTGCGGCGTCCGTCTGACATCAATTTCAATCATCAATTCGGCTTCCATTAGTCCGAGGGGTGACTTCGCCTTTTACTCGCTGCTCCTGTAAACGACGCTCTGGCTTTCTGCGAAGAGTCGCTTTAATGTAAAGTGTGGGTGGTTATCGATCGTTCGCGGAGCTGTGACGCGTGCGGAATGTTCGGCTTTAACTTTTATGGCGTTTCCGAACGATTTTGACGATTTCTGTTTCTTGGAACGGGGGGGACTTCGCAGGAGCCACTGGGGGGACCATCACCCAAAAAGCTTTTAACGTAATTCCTCAAAACATACTAGATACTGTATTTCTTGCTTTATATATCAATATATACAATGAAGTTGGTCTAGTCTTTAGATTCAGGAGTCGTTACAGCCGACCCTTACATGGGTCCCGGTGGGTACCGATTTAGTGCCCCAAGTCTATCTTTCTGGATCTTCCTGGATAGATTCGTGGAGAAAGAGAAGCTTTTTGCGAATATTTCTGCGTTCCGGTGTACTTCCGTAAAAAAGGTCGAGCAATGGGGGCAGTTGTGCTTTTGCACAAGTGCACCGGGTACAGTGGCATACTTTTGGGGGGGTCCCTGGATTGATCCCCTCTGAACTTAGCGGAGTCACATAACGTAAGGCTCCTCACCTGTTGTTGAGTTGAGGGGGTGAGTGAAGGAAGAAGAGGGAGTATACATGTATGACAGTATGTACATTAATGTGTGTGTTTGTGTGTCAGCGTGTATGTATCTATCTTTGTGTCAGCATGAATGCGTATGTGTGTGCGAGGGAGTATGTGTTAACATGAGTGTGTAGGGTTTAAGCGTGGGGTGCCAAGTATAGGATCCGCCCCGGGTGCTAAATACCTCTGGGACTGGGAGGCCGAGTTCACAGAGAACTGGACGAAGAAAGAAGACACCGGCAGAAGTGGACGAGGAAAGAAGACAGGAGAACAAGAAAAAGGAAGAGAGAAAGCAGAGCTGCCAAGACTAGGAAGGTAGGAAGACATTGAGAGAGGGTGTGAGAGAGTGAAGTAATGGTAAAATATAATGGATGTGGTCGTGATTTGGGGGGCATGAATGTGGTGGGGGGGCAGCATTTTATCCTTGTACCCAGGCAGCACAATGTCTTGGGCCAGCCCTGTGTGTCATATGCCTATCCTATACATTACATTCCTTCACTGTATTAACCACTTAAAGTAAAACATTCTCAATACAGCAGATTAAACATTGTATGGATTGTTTCTTTACGAAAATAGGGAATCGGACCTTAGATCCTGAAAATATTTATTATATTTAGATTATTATTTATATTATATAATATGTTAATATATATATATATATATATTATTATATTATAAATATATATATATAAAAGTATTATAAAGATATACTAAATATCTTTATATACTTTTCTAAAATCAAACATTTTGGCTTAAATCACAATTCTTAGAACCTAACCCAATGTCAGCATGAAAACCCTTCTTTCCTCTTTCTAAAGAAAACAACGTATCCATATTCAAACTACAAATAAAAGCTTTGTTTATGGATGATACATTTATTTATAAATCCCATCAATCACAGCAGGAGCCAAACTATTATATTAAGAGGAACGGTGCGTCTTAGTCTTTGAGCCGCGGGGCCGGCTGATCGTTCCACGAGAAGCATGTTTGTTCTGAAAAGACTCATCACGATCGTCGGGCTTAAAGCCTCATCACCTCTGATCTCAATCTTTCAACATAATCTGGAATTCTTATTGGGGGTCACTCACGGTGACCCGAAATATTTTTACAGCGATTTTCTTTCGCCAGGAAAGATTATTTATGGGAAAAAAATATATCCCGGAGATGTTTCTCGTATTGTCAAGGTGACAAAATCCAAATTGCCACTTACGGCTTCGTTGCACGGAATCATAAAGAGAACATCGTCTCAGCTCCTACGTGTCAAGGAAACTTGTAATCATGGCGAGAAAAACGATGAGACAAATAATGCAGATCATTTTTTATTAATTGTGGGGAGGAATCTAAAGTTCAAGTCGTTAACGGAGAATTTAGAATTAGCTATAATCATACAGACTGCTTTTTAACTCCTTAATGACAAAGCCCGTACATGTACGGCCTCAAAATGCTTTGTTTTCAATGGGTTTAGGAACCGCCCATTGTCCTTAAAGGGTTAAAGAGTGGATAACTCTTTAGCTGCGATTCTATTGGTTACGATGAATGTGATGAACCCTGTCTGATCTTCACTGTTATTATTATTATTATATTTATGTTCACCCGGTTTGAATGTGGATTCAGCTCCAGCCTTCAAAGAGACGATCCTATAATCTGGCTGGGGCTCTTAATCAGCCAACACAGCCCTGTCTGGCACTACAGGGGGGCTAACACAGGTGGGGGAACCCATTGTATCCCTTAATCCCCTCACCTGATACATCCCCTGTATACCGATGGGATTTGTGAGGGGATGTGGTTGATGGGATTTGTGATGGGATGTGGCTGATAGGATTGGGGGTTGGGTTCGGTGCACAGTGAATGGAGATTGTATATAAATTCTCTGTGTTTGTAATAAAGAGAGTTCTGTTTTTAACCTCAAAGCATGAAGTTCTGTCTCATGATTGAGGGAAGTGCTGGTCTGTGACTGCTTTCTTCGGACAGCCACAGCGCGTCCGCTGACTGGGAGAGGGAAGGAGCTGACGGGCGGATGTGTCCAGTCTGGGGCACAGGACGATCCGTCACAATGAATGACATTGGTTTTGATACATTGGATACAGGGAGTGAAATTCTGCCTGGAGGTTCCGGGAAGCGGCCATGGAGAAAAATGAAACGGTTCTGGGTCAGGACTAGAACGCGGGTCCAGGCAGTACCAGAGTGGAGCTTTAACTTGGCCATAGCACATAGGTCCTTAGATCAGGACTCCTGGAGTCTCCGGGTGAACCTCGGAGAGTTCCCAGGCATGCAAAGAGCCGTGTATCAGACAAGACAGGGCCAGCAGCCAGAATCACAGTAACTAAAGACGGCCATCGAAGGGACTCTACGGACAGGAGTGCGGCCTCAGACAAGCCAGGGCCAGTAGCCAGAATCACAGTAACTGAAGACACTCGCCGAAGGGACTGGACGGACAGGAGTGCGGCCTCAGACAAGCTTGGGCCAGTAGCCAGAAGAAGACACTTCGCCGAAGGGACATCTGGAAGGGACAGGGTGCGAGCCTCAGGACAAGCTATGGGCCAGTAGCCAGAAGAAGGACCCGCGAAGGATTGACGGACAGGAGCTGCGGCCTCGACAGCGGAGCCAGAGCACAGAATCACAGCACGGACAGACACCGCCGAAAGGACTGGAGCAGAACTGGAGTGTGGTCTCGGTGCGGACAAAGCGGAACCGCTGGCGACCGACACACAAATTGGGGTACCTTGCCTAATAATTGTATTGTGTCTCCATTAGTTGCCTTAGTTTCCAGCATCTTTAACCTCATTGTTTATTGAACGGACATTTTTCTTGCGTGTTGACTGGATGATCACGCCAGCATGCAGAAACCATTATTTTTATCGCTATGGAAACCGGCAGCCACGTTAAGCTGTCCGTTCCGTGCGCTAATCCCGGCTCAGAGGCAGGGATCAGATCTTTATGAGAAGCTGTTGAACGGTCAGCGGCCAACCTTCATCGCAGATTCTGTCTCGCACGTAATCTCTGACGGAAATAACAGAAAGGGCAACCCCGAGTCCACGTGGTTGGTATTCCAGGCCTATTTTTCCAATGAATACAAAAAACAAAAACTGTCTGCGCTTCTTACCCTAATAAAGTTGGCAACAAATATATTAACATAATATAAATGAGAGGTTTTGGTTATATGAATTGGCCAAAGCATAATTAAGCTCACCCGCCACGTCAAGGCACACTCTCAATAGGGGGAGAACCTACTCTCACCTCCTACATAGTGGGCACACAAAGCAGTTTATACTGCTACCAAAACCTTATTAATGTGTGGGGGGAGGTGCAATTAAACCTCCTCCCTATTAACCCCTGGACAGCAAGCTGCAACCAGACTGATGAGGAGCCAACAACCTCAAATATGTGCAAACAGGGAAAAGAAAAAATGTCGGTGCGCTAAGCTAGTCACAGGCTCAAATAATACAAATGTATAATACGAGGCCTACCAAACAGGTGTAAGCATGCTGCAAAAACAGTGTATTGGCTGTACAATGATGTGACGGGTGAGCTTAATTATGCTTTGGCCAATTCATTTAACCAAAACCTCTCATTTATATTATGTTTATATATTTGTTGCCAACTTTATTAGGGTAAGAAGCGCAGACAGTTTTTGTTTTTTGTATACATTGTACAGCCAATACACTGTTTTTGCAGCATGCTTACACCTGTTTGGTAGGCCTCGTATTATACATTTGTATTATTTGAGCCTGTGACTAGCTTAGCGCACCGACATTTTCTCTTTTCCCTATTTTTCCAATGAGTCAGCTCACTTCTAGGGAAGTATTCCATGTATCCACTACTACTCCATCTAGAAAAAAAAAAACATGGTCTTAATTACCATTTCCTTTTTATCTAATCTAGTCAAATATAAAAGAGGGTTTTTTTGTACTTATTGTTACAATACAGAAACATAAGTACATATTAGTTTTGTGATGATAAGAATCACCGCATGGCTTTGTGTCGGATAATTAGCTTTATTAATCTGGTAATTAAAAAAAGGAAAAAAACCATAAAGCAATCCCTTTTATCTCTACTTATTTTTTTTGAATTCTTTACCGTTATGTTTTTTTGTTTTTTTTCTCGTATCGTTATTACCTGTCTGGTATCTCGTCGCGTAGATAGTCCCGTTGTTGTTGTTGAACGTTGTTAAGCAGAGATACACTGTTTCTGTATCTCGGCCAAGCGCTGCCTTCTCTTTGAAGCCAATAACATTAGAACCTGAAGCGCTGTCGGCCGGGTCTCGTTGGTGTTGGACGGCGGCCTGAAAACACACCGAATCCCGAGCTCTGGACGCTCTATCCCTGCCGCTCTGATCAACTCTCCGACCCAGATGGAGACGCTTCTTTTCTGAGCGCTCTAACCTTGACGCTCGCTCTCCGCGGGAAATCGCAAACACAAATATCGTTTTTCATCGCCAGAATATTCAAATTCTGGCATTTAATGCACGGTATGTTTTCATTGCTCATCCTCTCGGTTACCTGTTGGCAAGCACAGAAAAAGAGAGATACATCTGACACATTGTAGTCACATCTCTGCGTGG
The DNA here is from genome assembly GCA_009364415.1 of Spea multiplicata. Taxonomy (NCBI): domain Eukaryota; kingdom Metazoa; phylum Chordata; class Amphibia; order Anura; family Pelobatidae; genus Spea; species Spea multiplicata. The sequence continues at coordinate 37,084 of VKOC01001321.1, read as the reverse complement.
TTTGGAGCGTCGCCTGCAGAATGCAAATTATGATAACAAATGCTCTGTAAAATGATGTGAAATTATAAAAATCATTTTTTATATGTTGAAGATTTCAACCTCGGTTCCAGAATTAGTGTTTTGAGGGCCCTCTTTTGGAATATAAACGCATTCCAGCACCATTAACCCCTTAATGACAACACCCGTACATGTACAGGCTCAAAATGCATTGTTTTCAATGGGTTTAGGGACCGCCCATTGTCCTTAAGGGGTTAAAAAATAAGGAAGCAAGTGAGATCCGCACAACACACAGAGGGGGAAGACTTGGATCACTCTTTGGCAACCAAATCCCCATGCCCTTCTTTTTTCCCCCCAAATACCCCTCTTTCATGCCGATGTCCCTCTTTTCAGGAGCTCAGAATGATTGGGTATTAAAGGGTTCTATAGCCCTAAAAGCCCTGATAATGTGTATAGAAACAGCCGGAAATGGCTTTATAAATTAAACTCACTCAGTTACACAAATAGCCATCAATAGGAAATAGGAAAGTAACAAAATGTCTTGGTAAAGGTCATTAACCAAAATTTTGGAAGGTATAATTTCTGGCTGTCATGTTGACAGAGAAAACATTTTCACAGCAATATTTTGATACTTTGTAGTAATTTAATTTTATAAAGCATTTATGCTCATACTTTTTGGGTCAGTTTGCTAGGAAGTTGAGTTAACGCTCGCAAAACAACTCGCAGATGCATTAACCTGTGAGTAGTTTGCTACGGTGAGTGCTCGTAACTTTACATTTTGCAAGTTACATGTGAGGACATACGAGTTTGACGTGAAGTCAACCATAATGGAAAAATTACCGCCAACTCCCCTTATTAACTAAGGGGGCGGGGTAGTGATTGCTTCCCCCCCCCCCACACCAGAAAAGATTTTGTATATATATTGTGGAAAATTTTTAAAAGTTTATGTCCTGTATAAAAATCGTGGCAGTTGCAAATAACTAAATGTTAACAAAAAAAAAAACAGCCTTTATTCACAATTTGCACGCATTTACTAAAAACATGAAAAATGGTCAATATTTTGACAAAAGAAGAAAATAAGATGGTAATAAAGGAAACAGGTAAAAAAATGAAGCAGGGTGCATTGTTCAGCCGTTGTGCAGTAGAAGAGAATGTTGAGAGCAGAAAAGCAATGACATCGACATCCAGACTATGTGACATTATCTGACAAGTTAACTTGACCTTAAAACATCTCGGAGACAAGCAGGGCATTGTGAATATAAAACGATCATGTCACATTTCGACAACGTGCTCCACTAATGTTTGTTTTTTTTTTGCTTAATATAAATGCAAAGCTACAAATAACTGTGCATTCTAATAAAGAGAGCGTTAAAACAAATTTAAGGACGACAAACCCAGTATTAAAATATCTTTTGGTAAATATCCCGATCTTTTCCACCAATCTTTCAGCCAGATAAAAATTGGACATATGAAGGAAAACAATTGCTCTGGGTTTTGCCCAAGTTGAAGATGTTACGTTTTGGTGTTATGCAAATAAAATGGCATTGAATATAAAAAGTTATTTTATTAATTAGTATTAACATGGAATATGTTTTCAGTGCCAAAAAGTTGTGATATACTAAGGTTTTTTCACCCCAAAATATATAAACTAATGCTTATTAGGTCGTGTTTTCAAGAAATCTAGTAAATCCCTGGATTCATAGATTCTTAAAGCAATTTTTTTAATCTGTCACCTTTCTAAAGTCCTATATAGTATATTTATTAAAAACCCACCATATGTGTATACCATGGGAGCAGCCATCTTAACTTCCAGTTCTTGAGATCTTCCTTTGCATTAAGTTCTCTCTTCCCTAGTGTTAAGTTTTTCTACTTCGTTGAGCTAAATCTCATGGATGTGTAATTGTGTGTGTATAGATGTGTAATAGTGTGTGTGAGAGCATGGATGTGCAATTGTGTGTGTATAGATGTGTAATAGTGTGTGTGAGAGCATGGATGTTCAATTGTGTGTGTGAGCATGAAATGTGTAAGTTTGGTGAGATGGAGTGTGTGTTAGAATGAATGTGTATGTGTGTGTTAGTGAGTATGAGTAAATGCGTGTGTGTTTACATATGTGTGCCAGAGTGTTTGTTGGAAGGGGGGTAAGGCACAGACCAGTTGTTGAAGTTGGGGGACCCAGGGGCCGTTTTTGCACCAGGGCCTTGTGGTTTCTCGTTATGCCCTGAGGCAAAACCACTGACTCTGAGAGTTCCTTGATCTGCATGAGCGCAATAAATTACCTGCATGTTAAGGGGTTTTATGCATCCCTGGGTCCCATCTGGCAGAGGTTAAGTCAAGGATATTTATCATACTCCGGAATTCTGCATCAAAAGAGATCCAATGGCTCGATCGCATTGAGAAGTTATCAATACACCAATATACCCAAGAATTCAAACTTAATGCTCGAGTCAAGATCATTTTTGGGCTTCTTTCCTTTTTTTTAAAGATTTTTAATATCATCTTTGGAACAATACCTCCGGCCTGCAATTGTTCACAATTAACATTAACGACGTATTACTGAATAGGAGAAAAATATTTAGGTGTTTTTGTTTTCCCAACAAATGATGCATTTTTTTTTCAATGTGTCTCTGCTCCGTTTTTTTTTTCTCTTCCATGAATATTCAGATGTTTTTTTCCCAATTTTTAAGAACACAAAGCTCTTTCTTTTGTTGCGTTCTCAGGGGTGGCTCTGTAACAAACACTTTGAGATTCTTAGTCTGACAGTTTTATTAACTGCGGTTTCAAGAGAGCATCCGTGTTTCTTCTCTCTTATCCTTCAATCTTCATTTAATGCTTGAAATCATGTTTTATTTATTAAAAAGTTGCGCCAAAAGCATTATAGTAACTTTACTAGGAGATTTCTCTTCATATGTTCTAATTTCTACCGTCGTCCAACAAAGTGTAATCGAGGACCAGGGTACAAATCACAGATACGGCTTTTAATTTAAGTTAGTTTTTCATAGATCGTGCTAATTGAGATGACGCTTAGAGTTTAACCATTTAACCGCCCATCAGGCATTTTACTTGCTAATTGTCCCTAATAAAACCATGATTCAGGAGGCAATGATGTCACCTGTATTCAAGCAGGGATTTTCTCTGTGATAAAGCAGTGAGAAAAGTAGCAGTTCGGATGCTCAGAAATAATTAAGGTAAAAAATTCAGCTCCAAACTGTGTGACCCTGAGAATCTGCCCATTTGCTTCAAGGACTGCGACGCCGGGGACATTATTTTTTTATTATTTATTATTATTATGTTATTATTATTATTTATTATTATTTATTATTATTATTATTATTTTTTTATTATTATTATTTTGAGACATTAATTTGGTGATATTTCCGTTTGTGACTTCTGGAAAACCATCGATTTCTGCTGCGAATCCTGACCTGAGCCAGTGTACCCATTTAGCCTTGCCGTGCTCACTGGTGCCCCGTCTGTTACGTCGGTGCTGTTCACGTTTTCGCCACCTAGAGGGCGTCCTTCTCCATTTACCGTACTTCTGTATCTGCCACTGGGCTACAACTAATTATTGTCTGTTGATCTTTCCAAATATACATTAATATGATAAAGCCTCGTTGAACATCTCGTTGAAGGGGTATGTTCCGCAATAAACCTCACTCATTAACTATTAAACAGGTTGGTTTATTGCCCCGTGACATGTAACTCCCCATATCTCTGTACACGCTCACCTGGAGCATAATTGCGTGTTTAATTATACATGTAAATACAACGATCGCTTTGCTAGTTAAAATCGTTAAGATCCTGTTAAGCTGCTGCTCTGTTTCCATGACAACATCATAGTTTGCCATTTCAAGGCGTTCATGAATTTATGTTTGTCCCGATGGTGGTTTTAACCCTTTCTCTCGCAAATAAACACACTTTTCTATTTTCTTATGAATATTGGAACATCATTTGCAGAAAGTAAAAGTTACTATTCAATAACGAGAGTTTGTGTTCAAAGGTAGGGACTACATCAGGAATAGAAGTTCTAAAGCCTGAGAGCATCCGGGTGTTACAGATATTCTATTAAGGCCCAAGATTCGATTAGTAGAAGAGGTAGAATTTTGACCTCGTTAATTAGAATGGCCCAAAACAGACTAGGATCTGGCACTGGAAAAAAAAAGGTTGTGGTGACCATGAATGGTGCTGAAGTGGTCAAGGAATGAGTGGATTGAAACCCAACCAGGAAGTGGTCATAGACAGGCAGATTAATCTGTACGCCATGATGATGACGGAGGGAGGAAGTGTGACACTGACACAAGGAGGGAGTTCCTCTAATATCAACCACATGTTGAGTCACTATAGTGGTGGAGCCACATTTCCAAAGCCACCATGTTTAATTTCCACAGCTGGTCAAGTTCGCAACTCAAGAGGTATCATCACCTAAATGGCCTAGGTTTGGAGATATAAAACATGAAGGATATAACATTTATTGCTGCGGCGAACCTACCGCCTAGTTATGTGGGAACCATTCACACCAAAACCTTCCTACCTGGAGTTAGTAGGAAGCACAGGAGGGTGGTATCTACATACCCTACACTGACTGGTCTAGGCGGCAGTAGTCCTGGGCTCTGATGCCCCTTGTCAGGCAGAGGGTAGATAAGACACATGCTTCTCCTTGTTTCACTTGGAATCCTTTCATATACTAATTGAAGATCTACTGCAACCTGGACAACATTGTCTATTCACACTATGTCTGGAGATTAAGTGTTAAATTCTCAGGTCTTAGTGAATTCAGCCCCAGGTCTGTTGGGTGAGGATCCTAAAGGGACACCGGGTAACTGCAATAAATCTTTGAATACACAGCAGGCCGTACTTGGCATTCGTATGGTAATCCATTTTGACAATGCTACGATTTTATATTTCCCCAGGTATATTAAAGAACATAACGCAACTTCAATATTTTATGCATGTATCAACTCGGAGTAACAAGGCAAAGCAGGGAGAGAAATCATTTAACTGGAAATGGGTTCCGTACAATTTTTGTTTAATGAAACATTATGCAGTAAAAAAAATAAAAAAAAAACAAACCAGCTATTTGTACCGGAATATTCTGAAATACATTATTATCTTCGATTGTGTTTTTCTGCACTTTGCTTTTTTACATTTTATTGTGATAGAATAAAGGGGAAAAAAAGAAGTTTTAACCTCAAGAATAATATATGGCGGATTAAATTTCCTTAATCTGTAAATACTTATTAACCCGATCCATCTACTAACTGAAGCTAAACACTAAAATGTAAAGGAGCTGTGTTATATAACCAAATATAGTAGGCGTTAAAGAAAGACGCTATTGGCAAACTTCCTACTTCCTCAACAATTGGCTCATAATTTTATGCTTTAGTAGTTCTTCATCACTAAGTTTATAAGAGCACCAGAAGGCAAGGGACAACGATTGTTATAATAAAATATTACAGGACCATGGAGACCAGGGTCTTATAATGGAGCAAATAAGGTGATCCTATACTGCATGATTTTCATGCATTTTGATTGGCTCTGGACCTCATGAATATATAAATCAGACTGCTTAGCACTCGGTCTCTTGGGAGAGGTAAAAAAGAGAGTGGAGTGCAGGAGGCCACGTTCACCAAGCGGGCACATCCGCCACAAACCAAGGTTTCAACCAATCCATTTGGGTGCTTTTTCATGTTGAATATATGTTGGAATGTTGGGCATGACAATATTCCGTTACTTCATATTATCCGGAACTACCTTAGAACGCCAAACAGTACTCGTATGAGCGGACGTGTGATATAAGGAGAGACGTCATGTTACAGACATGACCATCTAAACGTCTCCTATATCTTCCATCATCTTCAAACAAGACTCCAAGACCAATGCCGGTGTGTCTGTTAGGTGGCAGCTACAAAATAACCCTTCATATAGCAGCTGATTAAATCCTTGAACCTAAAACAAAAAAATAACCAGATAAATATAAGAACGTCTGATGTCAATGGCTTTTCGTATTGAATCGACTCAGGTCACAGTATGAAGAAAACAGAAAATCAGGGTCTGGAAGCTCCGGTAGCTCGTGGCTTATTGATCACGTTTGCTGTCGGTCAACACATTGATTAATGGTTAAAGTTAATAATAGAATTATGGAAGGAAATTAAATAGAACCAAATGGCAAGTGGTTATCAAACAAGTTGGTTCTCCAGTCAACAGACAAGAAGTTATCCATTAGCTCATGGCTGACCAACAGAAAGTCCACAAATAAGATAAGGTCCACCACAAATCTACTGTGGGATTTAACCCTTGTCAAACAAACCATTTTTAAAAGAACTATGACCCAACTCAAAATAATGTAACGCACGATAAGGTCTTATGCAGGCTGAGGAGCCAAAGATAGGCCAAAGGTCTGAGAAAAGACATTCACCCACCTTTGGGCTTCAGGTTCCCCACATGGACACTAAGGTTTGATGCAGGTTGAAGGTAATCTCCAGCTAGGATACAGGGAAAGACACTGTCGTACCTTAAAGAAAGGGACCTTTGTTGTTCAGCTCCTCACCAAGGGTGGAGATATTATTTTAAATTATTTCAACCACCTCCGTGTGAATTTTAGAATCCCTCTCTGCTATGTAATTTATTTTCTACCGTCGGATACTGGTCTCGTGGTGGGAGCAATAATAGCCACAAACCTCCATATTTATAGCGAGACTGGCAATGACAGTTGGTGGCCGTGCGCTGCAGCACCCGATCTGGTATGTGTCCTGTGTGCCAGATGGTCAGTATGGGCCTGTCCATATTACTTATTCCTCCCACAACATACAATATTTCAATATTGACACCAAGGGTACAGCATCCTAAACCATTTTTATTTATAAGAAATATAACAATATCCTAAAATATATAAATGGTCTGTACCCAGGGGCGTAACTAGAAACTGCACTGCCCCCCCAACTTCACCAAGCATCATGTCCTGCAGTACCACCTTTGTCCCCAAACAGCTTATCAGTGCCCCCAAACAGCCTGCCTGTGCCATCTTTGCTCCAGCTTGTCGGTGCCCCCAAACAGCTTACCTGTGCCATCTTTGCCTTCAGTTGTCTGTGCCATCACTGCTCCTTGCCCCCCACCAAGATACACTATGGCACACATATGTAAACATGCTCACATGCATACAAACATAGACACCCCCTCCCTCCTGCCCGTACCTCCTTAACTCTCCTGCAGCTTTCCGTCCGCTGCTCTCACACTGTGATGTAACGTGGCCCCCACTGCATGCCTGTCCCTCTCTGCGCAGGTTCAAAATTGTTGAGAAAGGCCCAATTTTGAAGGAAAACGTGTTTGCAGAGACGGGCCCCGTCGCAGTTGCTACCCCTATAGTTTCGCCACTGTCCGTATCTGTATCATTTCTACCGAAAAAACAGTTTTGCTTTTAATTTTTCCCCTGCGGTACATTGTATCATCTCATAGATTATACATTGAATATGTTAAGCTTTATTAGGGACATTTTAAACACTAAGGTTGTCCCCAAGGAAAGATGGTTTTCTTGTTTAATTATTAAATTAACTAATAATACATTAATTTGCATTGCCTTTGAAATATTCAGATATGTTCGGTGAGTTTAACAGCACTCCGGAGACGGCGCCGTTCTAACAAGCTATTCAGAATAACCTCGGGGAACCAATCTTTATACCTTATACTTTGTGTCGTGTTGTTGTTTTTGTTTACAAAGACAGCTGTTGCTTATGCGTACGTCGATTGTCCACAATGTACTTTTCTATAAAGTGAATTATACAAAACTGCTGTGATGCAATAAACCTGCCCCATCTGTCTGCTTTCTAGAAATAGAAGTCGGAAACGGTGCAGAATTATTTTTTACAGATTGCGAGAGGCATATGGCGCATTTATTGGGTGGCGTAAAAGCCGCGCGTTAGTTAAAAGAATAAAATTACAAATTTGATACAATCGGAAGAAACACTCTACTTAACACAGCCTGTGTGGCTAATAAACTTGTATTTATGTTTATTAATGTGTGTTATGATTTTTGCAAAATGTAAATTCTTTAGTTATTAACGTTAAAAAATGAGACCGCCCTCTCATGTAGCTCCTCCCCTGGCTGCCTCTCCAGAAAGCAGGAAGCATTCTTAAGTACACTTGTTGGGCATGCTCAGTAGCATGAGAGTAGCCGTAGCCAATCACATATATTCTGATTTATTTAACCAAATTTTTTTTTAGGCGTACATGCGAACGTGGAAGAAGTATGATTTCTGCTAACACTTCTTATACATTATCTGTTTAATTTTATATATCTATTGTAAAGCTGTCGGCCATCTTGCATTATTTAGGCTTTGTAGAGTTTTTATATAAACTGGTAGGTTATTGAGATCCCCGTTTCTATAATATTTACTGTATTTGCTCGATTATAGGCCGCATTCGAATATAGGCTGCACCCTAAAAGTTAGGTGCTTTTTTTTAACCCCTTAAGAACAATGGTCACTAAACCCATTGAAAACAATGCATTTTGAGCCCGAACATGTACAGACTTTGTCATTAAGGGGTTAAAGAAAAAAATGTTCTTAGTAAAAAAACCACTTAGTGGAATAGATATGCTGCCACTCTGCCCCCCCCGAGATATGCTGCCACTCTGTCCCCCCCCGAGATATGCTGCCACCTTGTCCCCCCCCGAAATATGATGCCACTCTGCCCCAAGATGTTCCCCCCCCTAGACTTACCAAAGCAGACTCCCGGGTGTCTTGCGGGGCTGGCGGGGGACATCTACGCAATATGCGTAGACAACTTTCGGTGCCGGCACTTCCGCAAGGGAGATTGTTAAAGCGCATTGTGTAGACGTTCACCGGCTGCGGCAATGTGAGCGTAAACGACCTCCACTGCCGGCACCTCTGCACGGAAGTGCCGGCAAGGGAGGCTGTCTCAGCATATCGCAGAGTAGGATGCAGGTCCCCTGCAGCGCTGCGGGGGATCTTTATCCTAACCCTGCTGCCTGCCCGGCGCCTGGAACTGCATGCCCCGTGCGTCGGGCGATACGAATTGCGCATTCCTGCGCTAGACCCTGAATATAGGCCGCACGCTCACTTTAAAGACTTAAAGTGGGGGGGGGACACTGCCTATATTCGGGCAAATACGGTATTTTTAAAAGAATAAATTGGTTGTTTTTGTTATATTCTAGGTTCATTTTGGAGAGTTTGCGAAAAAATACAGCTATTTCAAGTGTGAAAAATACAGCGTATGACCGGTGCTTAAGAAGCCAGCGCCAAGGGTCGGCCGCAGATAATAAGCTGACGTCTTCCGTTTAACGATATAATGGAAGAGTCGCGGGTATAATAAGAGTGATTATCACGCTGTCGGTCAATTATATATGTATTCCGCCTCTCGATACAGATTTAATACGGCTTTTGGCAGGCGATGACTTTGAGTATTAAATTACCTGTTTGGTGGCACCGGCATCAAGTTCCAGAAATAGGATTTGCTAAGGCAGGAAAAGATTTTAAAGGACAGTAAAGCCTCTTAACAAATAAACTTTATATTAACCCCTTAATGACGTACATGTACTGGCTCACAATGCAATGTTTTTAAAGGGTTTAAGGACAGCCCATTGTCCTTACGGGGTTAAAAGGCAATACTGGGAGATCTGTGAGCTCCAACTCACAGATATAAGTATTATATAAGATATAAAGTTATGGAAATTGACAAATTGACCCCAAAAAATGTCCAGAAAAAAATGGTCAACTCAAGTCCCAAAATCTGGTGAAACCATTTAGTTTACTGGTTCCATTTCCAGAGATTTAATTTGTTGGATGACTTGCTGAGGTTTTTCAAAACACAACCTGGCAACACTCCGGCAAGTCAATCTAAAGAGCTAATTGCCTGCTCACAAAAAGTGGAGTTGTTGACATGTTGAGTGGAGTTAAAATGTTGTTGGGTTGGCAGCGGCCCGAGTAACCTGACTGCCAGGACCAGACTGACAATGACAGGGCGGCTCTGGCACTTAGGACTCCATCGGGCAGTTTTTGTAGAAACAGTATTTGCCGACAGATCGGCCCCCATCCGGCCCCCGTCTAGTCTGCCCGTTTCTCCTGCTGTAAAGACTCAAACCTTAATCAGTCGTTGGTCTTGTCTTAGATTCAGGAGCCGTATGTCTATCCCATGCATGTTTAATACCCTCGCTGTATTACCCTCTACCACTTCTGCTGGGAGGCTGTTCCACTTATCTACCACCCTCTCCTTTTAGAATATGACCTCTGGAACCCCAGATACATTTAGGATACAGATTCCCACGCTAAACATTTGCACGCTTTAAGATTCATTCAATGATTTTACTTACATACCAAATACTATTTTCACTTAAAATCAATGAAATTCACGTAAGTAATCGGCTTGTTTTTCCCACCATTTATTGTCCTAAGAATTTCTGCTTTTTGTACAAACCTTGGGCGTCACGTCCAGTACTGACGTCCCGGAGATGCAGAACACTCTTAAAACGGACTTTCTAACAGATGGATCCTTTGAGAGTTGAGTGAGAAGATTCAATCCTTAAGGATAAAACGGCCAAATCCACCAGGGGAACGACGCAAAGCCATCATCTGGAAAGAGGATCGGTGAGCGGGGTCCATTAGCATTGATTGCTTGTCTATGTGATCTACATCGACCCGAACTCATCTCAAGGTCCCCCCCCACAGCCGTTTATATCTACTACACGCTTCATCACCTAAAGCCTTCTCCTTTCCCGTCTCTTTGAGCCTGTAAAGTACATTTGATTTCCTTCGTTCGGTTCCATTACCTGATTTACATTTTACAGACCCCTTTATTTTTAATGCACTGGTAACTAAATATAGCAAGATATCCACAACGATAATGAGCGGCCATTTTGAAAAAAAAATGAGGTCATCGAGAAGAAAAGCAGAAGAACGTTCAGTGATTGTATTGGTAACAAAGAATCAAAAAATACAGGTAATAGTAAAAGAAAATATCATCAATATGACATAATACTAATATACAGTATATATATATATATATCGCAGAACCCGGAATAACCATTCCAACGTGCCATTGGAACACAGGAGTGATGGGAGTGATAAAGGGCCATTGGACACACAGGAGTGATGGGAGTGATAAAGGCCGAACACAGGAGTTGTGGGAGGATGTAAACGTGATAGGGAGGAAGCCTCTGTACGCCTATGAAGAGATTCCATTAAAATCAGCCGTTTCCTGCTACAATAGTCATTCACAACATTAACCCCGTCTGCGCTGGACTTCTAATGCATTTCATGTTATTTTATATATGTTTTCGTTTTTGAGGATAGGTTGTTACCCCGCAACAGTCAGCAAGCCAACAGAGAGGGGCCCCCCTGGACGGTTAGGAAGGGGGAACATGACTGCTGGCCCTTTGACCGGGGTCAGTAGTTCATGGTCCGGTCACAGGTGTGGGTAGCAACATTGTTGCTATAATGTTCTTTGGGGAATAAGGGTGGGCTTACCTGAGCAGGGTTTCAGTCATTTCTGACACTCTGTATGTTGTGTTGTGTATTTCTTGGGTGGGATGGGGTTTTTGTACATAATTAGGCCCTGTGGTCTTGGTTTAAGCAGTCATGTCATGGGAGTCATAGTTTCAAAACACGTTGGCAAAGAATGCAAAGAACGACGTTCATCAACGACGGCTTCAAAGAAAAAAAAAAAGGTCTTATTTTGTCTGAGCCACAGACATGTCTTTGACACATTAATGATATCCAGCTTTTTTTACCCAATTTCAATACAAATTGCTCGTAGCGCACGGAACCTCACAGCCAGAGACACCGTAGATTCCGAAATCGCACTGATTAGTCTGGCTTTGAATAGAATATGACGAGATAAAAGTGCCGCATGAACATCTGTTTGCACATTAGTCTGGCAATTTACTTATCTTCATCCCACTCGCTTTTATCTAAGACAAAGTCGAGTCTTTTCAAACTTTCTCCTGCATAATGAGAGTCACTGAACTGGATTTAACCTATACATTTAGCAACGTTCCATTTTCGATCCATAGCACAGTTCCTGTGTTTTTTGTTTTTTTTAATAATATATCGTTGCGCAATGACATTTCTGTATTGTGTAATCGAGGGGTCAGGAATTTTACACAATGGGAAGCCATCGCATCTGATATAAAAAGAAAATGGCGGAGGAAACCATTTATTTTTTGGTTATTTTTTATATATTATAATTTATTTTTTGGGTTATTTTATTTATATTTAATGTTGATTTTTTTTTATTTATCCACGATTATATTTTGAATTTCTGAGATCGGCCAAAAAGCTCTAGAATGAGCATTTCATGCAAATTATCCTTAATTTCTCCAAACCTCCCAAGTTAGGACCAAAAACTGTTCCTCTTTCCTCCCCTGATAAGCTTTACAGACCTCAAAGGTCTCTTTTTCATGGAAAAAAAGACACCTATGGAGCATGGGAAAAAAATTTAAGAATCCAGAAAAGTTATGCCACTCTACATCATTCTTTTATGTTGGCCCAATAAAAAGTATCACTTTCGACTAAAGACTCCATTTACTCTTGGACCAATACGGTTATATCAATTTTCCTACTTTAGTGAAAATAATTGAAAACACGATTAATATTTTGTTAATATGTTTAAAAAATTAGAATTGAGGATATTAGTTAAAAACCCGGAACCCATGCAGCGATTCCCAGTATGAAATATTCCCAGCTTTCTGTTTCTTGAGCAAATGATATGGTCAGCAGTTTCTCGTTCATTCTATAAATCACAGCTTTGAGCCCGATTTCTGTTAGGCTGAAAATTGGCTTTTTTGGATCAAAACGAGATGATTTAATGTTAAATGGAGTTTCAAGCGGACAACAAGCGGTTTACCTGGAGCCAATACATCTAATTCTGTTTTCAGCGACTCGACAAGGAGTCAGGCTGATCTAAACATATATATATACATATACACACATACATACATACACACATACATACATACACACATACACACATATATACATACACACACACATACATACATACATGCACACATATATACATACATAATACATACACACATACATTCATACATACATACATGCACACATACACACAATATACATATATACATACACACACAACATACATACATACATACACACATACATACATACACACATATACAGCACACATACACACATATATACATACACACACACATACATACATACATGCACACATAAACATACACACATACATACATACATACACACATATAACATACATAATACATACACACACACACACACATACATACACACATTACAACATATATACATACATACACACATACATACACACATACACACATATATACATACACACACATACATACATACATGCACACATATATACATACACACATACCATACATACATACATGCACACATAATATACATCATACATAGTTACACACATACATACATACATACATACATGCACACATACACAACATATAACATATATATACTACCCACACACACCATACATACATACATACACCACATACATACATCACACACATACATACATGCACACATACACACATTATATACATACCACACACCATACATACATACATGCACACAAAGATACATAGCACATACATACATACATACCACACATATATACATACACACATATATACATACACACACACACACAAAACATACATACACACATACTACATACACACATACATACATACACAATACATAATACACCACATACACACATATAAACATACACACACACATACATACATACATGCACACATATATACATACACACACAACATACATACATACATGCACACATATATACATACATACATCACACATACATACATACATACATACATACATGCACACATACACACATATATACATATATACATACACAAAACACATACATACATACATACACACATACATACATACACACATTACATACATGCCACACATACACACATATATACATCACCACACACATACATACATACATGCACACATATATACATACACACATACATACATACATACACACATATATACATACACACATATATACATACACACACATACAACACAAACAACATACATACACACATACATACATACACACATACATACAATTACATCACATATATAACATACACACCACACATACATACATCATGCACACATAATATACATACACACATACATACATAATACACACATGCATACACACATATATACATACACACACACATACATACATACATGCACACATATATACATACAACATACATACATAACATACACACAATATACATACACCCATATATACATACACACACAAACATACATACAAGCACATACATACACACATATATACATACACACACACATACATACATACATGCACACATATATACATGTATCTAAATCGATTGGACAGATGGACTAAGGGACGAGACTTTTGGAAAGATTATTTATTCTGGGGGGGTTTTTTGGCTTTTTTTATCACTATATCATGTAATTAGCTTAATTTACCATGAAAACTGTGTTCCTGGGTTAAATGGAAGCTATTTATAAGATTTCCCCCTTTATTAAAAAAAATATATATATGAAAATTACCCCAGCCTCTCACAAAGAAAAACGTCCCTGAGATGTTAGCAGGGATCAGACAATTGTTCCCGGATCAAACATTGTCTGCTATCGCCGAACGATCTTCAAGACAACGGGAATTCTTTGACCAAATGGAGTCCTTATTAGGGATATTTGCAGACTTATTGAAACTTTATATAGTATTACACAGTGTGACCTATACTGTTCCCTGGGATCACCCCAAAAAATAATTATAATTAAATATTAACACCAATAATATTTCAAATTCGTATAAAAATGTATTTCTTTTAATAAGGTTCCTCTTTCAATTTATTTTACTTTATCAGGGAAAGATTAATGTCCCAGGCACTCCCACTACGTGTGTACGTACTTTAATATGCATTATTCAAAATGTTTTAAAAAAATGACAAATCTAATAGCTTGCCTTTAGAAGAAGCTGCAGCTCAAGAGCTGCAGTGGAACACCTCCCCTGTGGTCCAACCTTTCATGCCATCGATTGGCTGCTTGAAGCTGGGTCAGATTTACATCATTAAGTGTACTCGATTTAAAAATTAAATAAGGACCCAGCAAAGGGCACAAAAGCTGTGAGTGTTAGTATGAGTGTGTGTGATCACCAATGCTCGTGACAAGTGCTGATTTTAAGCAGGGTCATTCTTGTTGCACTTAAGGACCACCTTGAATGGGTTGCAGTTGTCTTTCCAGCTATAGATTGTCGTGACCGGCCCCCACTGGCCGCCGGACATACTGGGCAAACGCAGCATTCCCAGTATCCCAGAATCGAGCTGTTGGCTAGCAATCCGAAGCTTCTCTTCTTTTACCGATGTTCAGATTAATATGACGTATAAATGGCTACAGGAAAAAAAAAAACAACTAAGCCGGGGAATAAATCCAAAACATTAATATTTAATGTAAAGTTTTAACTGTTGGCTGAGATAAAGTGCCTTCCTTCCTAAATCTCGTGTGATTTATAAACTTATTTAAACGACTTCAAAGCCCCCACGGCACAAATCATTCACACACCAGCCTGGCTTTCCAAACACTCCGAGAGAATGTCTGGAAAATACATTTAATGTGCGCTGATTGAGCAGCCGAGTATAGCGTCCATGGCTGTAATAGGAGGCATGCGCAAAAAAGGGCCGTATATGAAGAGTGGGTGTGGCTTAGAAAAATGGGAGGGGTAAATGTGAGACTGGACGGGGCCATTGTTAGGCTATACTATTTCATCTAATACGTATCAAAAGATCACCGTTGAGTAAATAAAACAGTGTTTTATTCATGCGCGCATTCATGCGCTCATTCATGCACGCAATAATAATATGAATGAGCACAAAAAAGAACGTATAAAAGTAAATGAAAGTATTATTTACATACATCTCTCCGCTGATTCATATCCTGCAAAAATGTGAAATCTCCTGTGAGTGTTTTTACTTCAGAAGTTAATTATGTATTAACGGCCTAAATTAACTTGATAATTATGAATGCAGTAATTGCTATGTGCGAAGCAAGGAAAAATTAACCGAGTGCAACTAAATAGATCATAAATTTGTATACAAAGCAGGATAAATGAATTGGGGTTTCTGGATTCTAAAGAAACACTACAGAAATTGATAAAACATTAAATCACTCATTTAACAGCTAATAATCTGTGAGCCGGGTTCTAATTTTGACGAACACATTGTGTGTTATCATCCAACTGGGTTTCATTTGGGTAACACGGAAGCGGTTTCTTCCAGTAATCTGTAATTTATACTTTTCAGGAAAAGGTTTCATGAAATACCAGTATATTATATATATATATTAAACTAAACTGGAAAAAACCAAAAAAATAGTTTTTTTTTTTTTTTTTTTTTAAAGTCATATTTGTTAAAATATTTTAATATTGCTTCCTTCAAGTAAAACAACTAAATTCTTACATGTTGAATGAAGGCAATTTCATTTTTGGAAAAAAAATATGCAAATATATACAAGAAGTTTTGTTATACTTTTTTACTTTTATGTAATGGGAAAATAATGTTATTATTATTATTATTTTTAATATTATTATTATTTTATTTAATAATTTATAAAGACATTTCCTGCTGTTTCTAGACATTATCGGGGCTTTTAGGGCTGAAGAACCCTGCGATCCCCTCATACCCAGACATCATTCTGCATATCTTAAAATAATCTAAACTATTTTGTGTTCCAGCCTCTTTAATCTGATTTTTGTTTTTTTTATCCCAGTAAGTATTATGTTTTTGCTCTTTTCCCTATGTATCTGCTCCCTTTTTTCATGTGAACAAGTGAACAATGACAATAAAGGAATTGTGGCGGGATTATAGATGACGTGCCGTTCCAGCCTCAAGTGTGGACCTCATGAATACCGTGTCTCTTTCCGCCCAGCGGAGGTTGTATGGAAGGCAAATGCTTTCTCTGACCACCCAGTTTAGGGACAGACAGTCATCATGATATTTTAGCTTTAATGCATCAGTGAAGGAAGCAGCTAATGGAGTGGAGGGCGTAGGGCGAAGGGCGGCAGGTCTGGGAGCTGAAAAAACCTGGAAACACATTGACGTCTTGGGCAATCAGGACCCCTGACCTGCCACGTCTAAGTGGACCAGTTACAAGGTAGAGTTCTGATATCGGCAACCCGGCCCGAGTCGGCACAGCCTCCCTATATGCAGTAAAACGCGCCGGGCACCTTTGGCACCTTTGGCACACAGAGCGCCTGGATATGATGTCAAATCCCACCACTGAGCTCCGAGGATGGCTGAGGGTCCTCTCCGCATGCGCCCTGAGTTCACACTCTCCCAATGGCTTCCCGCTAACAGCTGGCTACCCCGGGGCATGCAGCCATGCTCAGCTCAACCACCTCCGTTCCTGCCGCTCCGGCTTAAGTCACGTGTGAGCGGTCCGTCGCGCCCTGCGCTGCTCTCCTGTGCTTGCATTGCAGACTTCCGTGGTGTGAAAACGGTTAATGAAATCACTGCGCAGCGGAGTGCGATGAGTTTGATTATTAGCGAGTGCGTTGGGTGCTCGTCGGTTGCCTCTCGGAGGAGAACATTATTCCCCGGTATCTTCAAGCATTAAGCAAGCAATATGCGAATGTCCTGTTTATTGAAGGCAGCAGAACATTGCCTGCGGCTCTCACATTTGTAGACAATGTAACAAAGCTTCCTGAGAGGATACATCATCCAGAGCTTCACTTCTAGGTCACGTCACCGATAGAGAGAGAGGATACTTCTTTTGGAACAGTGGGTCTGCTGTTGTCAGTTTTTATCAGACAGTTATATAGTGACGACCGGGAGGTAAAACATAAAAAAGCAGATTTATAAAGAAAAATTCCGGAGCGAACGTTTGAATTGTGGTGCAATCACCGTGGAAACCGATACACTATTCCCACTGATTGCTCCATCTTCTTATCGATGGCGTCCCTAATCTCAGATCTTTACTCAGGTTGATTAGATTCAGATCCAAAAAAAAAAAACGGCCAAAATACCAAGAGAAAATAATGAGAAGTGTCATTTATCAAAACTATTATATAAAATATTAAGCATTTGCCAAGCTTTCTATTAAATTATAACACAACATAGTAATTTAGGTTGAAAAAAGACACATATCCATCAAGTCCAACCTTGCTGTTGATGCCCCAACATTCCAAATGGTGATAAAAATATGGCAACACAGCTCTATATTTCCCTTTTTTATCAATATCAAATAACAGATGGAATAAGTATCTTCTGATAATACCTTTTTTTTATTGGACTAACAGAATTTTGGAATGACAAGCTTTCGGGAGCTCTTCGCCTTTCCACCATTTGGAATGTTGGGGCACATGACATCAACAGCAAGGTTGGACTTGATGGATTATTTGATATTGGACACCACTGGACTAATACGGCTACAACCTCTACCCTTTTTGATCAGTTATATGACTTGTGCCTTAACTTTGAATGATTAGATTACCTTATTGTTAGCTTTAGATTTGTATAGATTAGTTTAAGGCGTCAGGAATCCCATGATATTAGGCACCTTCCCAATTTAGGCATTTTGGATTCATTAGATATGCTTACATTTTGGGTTTTATCAATAGTATTAGGTAGGGAAATATATAAAAGGTGAAGATTTTTTTTTTTACTAGACTTATATTTGATGTTGTGGGTTTTGAAGCAAGAAAAAAATAAGTAAAAAAGTTCAGTTTTTCGGGGAACTGAAGGTTATCGGCAAATATATAGGAAATTCGACAGTTTAACCACAGAAAAAGTATGTCATATGTATCTGTGGCCATTCATCTCGCAATCCAAAATCTAAAACAAGGCTTGATTGATCATCTGCAAGACCAAGCCCGACAGAGACCGGGCCTGGCCGCTGAGTGCACAGCCTCATCCAGACTCAAGAAGGATCAGGCACAGCCAACAATAGCAAAATATGGACCAAAAAAGAGAGGTAGAGGAAGCTGCCCAAGTAGCGCAGTCAATTAGAACCCAAGCGTAGCAGAGCACAGTGTCCTCTAATCTCCCTTCTAAAGTCATCTTCTTAACATCTATTGTAAGTCATCTTCTTTGTAAGAACACCATTTACTTGCAAAGGCTTGATGATGCTATGAGAGAGGAGGGAAGCCAGGATCAAGACTTCCTAACATCCTGGGTGAAACATTTCATCTAAAGAACATTTAAAGATCTAAAGAAGGTATATGAAGGGCCCACTAAAGCCTGGTTGATCAAGGAGCTGAATCCCTTGCCCAATACAGTAAAACATGAGTAGCTCTGCACAAAGTGTGCACCTGGGGTTCTTCTCAAATAGCCCCCATTCTGAGAATGTTGAAGAATAATTACCGGTCATCGTTACAATAAAACTTTAACTCAGATGCAATCCCTGGATCCCAATTTATTGCATATTGTAACGAGCGATTTAAAACAAGTGAATCATTTTCCAAACCCTGATGAAACACGTATTCAAAAATGCTTTGCCCATGAAACGCTGTACGGGATTATTATTTGTATTTATTTAGCGCCATCATCTTCCACAGCATCATACAATGGGTAAAGAGGACATAACAAATAATGTGTGAATAACTTCGAAGCAAAAGACGTGGAGGGTCCTGTTCAAAGGAGCTTACAATCTAAAAGGATAAAATATAATTTCAGTTTATCTTTAACATTATATTTATTTTAAGATTTTTGGTATGCAAGTAAAAAATATATTTTTAGTACATATTTTATTTTTATTGATATTCATAATATTCATAAAACCAAAGCACAGAACAATTTATGAACCTTCCAGGTCAGGACCGATTCTTGACTGTGTTTTGCATTTTAAAAACGGGATATACAAATAAACAGCATGTTATCGGACAGTTGCTGCAAAAGAGGAATCGACTAAAAGTTAATAAAAAACAAGGAGGAGGGAATAAAAACTGAAAAAAGACAACTGCACCCCATAATGGAAGAGATGGCTTTAGAGGTGTTATGGCGACATCTAGTGGCCAACAAGCAAACTTCATCTGTATGTTGATTTTCTTTTTTCTGTTAAAAAAATGTGTTGATTGTGGCTGTCTGGTATTTTCAAATAATTGCTTCAGAAATTACAGAAAATATAGTTGGTAATCCTGACATGCAAAGAACTTCCTGGAATGTGTACATACAAGGGTACATACGGTAATTCAAATTTTTGTTTTGTTTTTGGTCCATTCATTTTCAGACGAAACAAATTTTGTTTCCTGCCCTAAAAATTCTCCCTCACTCTGGCTCTCTCTCTACCTTCTTCGTCAACAGCTTCCATGTCTTCACTTCCCTGTCTGTCTCCACTTCTCCATCTCCACTGCCCGTACCTGGAAACGTTTGGGTTCCCAGGAGCCTTCCCTTGCGGGACGCAATGGGGGTGTTTCCGGCGATGTCAACAACGGCAACGCCCCAATGTCAGAGGGACCGCCCACTGACATCAGTGGCCCGATAAATGTCATCAACTTCCACTAAAGACTTCAAAATCTCAAAAACACTAATTTCTGTAAGCTCTTCTGCAGTTTCAAGCGTCGGAAATACACTAAACAATAAACTCAAAATCAGCTTAGTTTAAATAAACAAAATCCTAAAATTACCCAAAACCCCCTGGATTTATACTAAGCTCTCTTCGTATCAGAAGCTGGCTGGCCGGGAATTGGCTGGCAGGATTCCCACCATGGCGGCTTCTGCCCCAGCGCGGTTACGACTTAATTGCAAAGCTTTACATAGATATATTCTTATCGGCGTTCTAATCCATCCACAGCTGAAGCTCTGCCAAGTCAGACGCACAACCCGATTATTTATTCCAAGCAGCGTGAGGAGAAGCTGGAGCCGATACTCACCCTCGGGGGGCATTCTCCCTGCTTTACGTATCACGTTATTAAAAGACAAGATTTAGAAAAGAGATTATAAAGCATCGAGATGACTTCAGATCTCTCGTGGCTGAGCGATGAACAAAAACGCTTTGTACGTCGTTATGTAAATAGACAAATTATCATATAAGCATTAACCCCTTAATGACAAAGCCCGTACATGTATGGGCTCAATATGCATTGTTTTCAATGGGTTTAGGGACCGCCCATTGTCCTTAAGGGGTTAACCAAAGTTAGGCATAGTTTGAATAACAGACAAAGAAGACATCAAGAGAAGTGAAGGTTGGGTAGATATCTTCAAGAAGAAGACCACCATGTTTAAGGGCAGGAGAAAGGCGCGTCCTCAGAAGCTTAGCATGGAGGTCCCATTGTTAATATCATTTGTACTGCTGGTCTAGTTTGATCTCGTTAACCCGTTGTGACCCGGACTCGTTGACCTTGCTCCTTGTTTTCCGATTTGGCTTATTTCTGCGCTCTCCTGTTACCGACCCGGCTTGTTTGACCTGTCTGACCTTGGTGGCTCTTGCCATTCCAGTCCGTTCTCCTGTATCAGACCTCCACGGGATCCATCGTACGGTCTCATTACACATACAACTTTTTAAACTTTCTACCCATTTGCAACCGAGTAGAATACCACAATTATATGATACAAAAAAATCCGACCAAGCTCAAATTGCGTTATAAATAACCAATGTAATGCGTGTATGTCAAAAATATTGTCAGATTTGGTGACCCATTTTTTTTTTTCAACCCAAAAAAAAATTTCAATAAAAAAGCAACTCTTCAGAATCATTTGTGGTTTGTGAGATAAAGGAATGAGTGAAAAAAGGAGAAAGGAATATCAGTCTGACCTGAAACTGAAAAGGATTAGTATATCTGGGGTGACAACCTCAATAATTTACAAACAAAGAAGAAACCAACTTTTATCTGAAAAAACTAGGTAAACCCATTATAACCAAACAAGTCCAAAAAACAACAAGATACTTCGCACACTCATAATCACAATTGTATTTATTAAAATGCCCTTTAGGTATGTAATATCTCTAATTTTGACATTTTTTTCATCTTTAACCCTGATGATTACGATATTATTAGGTCAAGAATTAACCCAAATTTATGGATTTAAAGAGAATTAGTAAATAGATTGTAAGCTCCCAACATCATTGTCGTCTTCTCCTTTTGTACCAGTACACACTCTCTGTGTGTCACCCGGAGTCTCTGGACGAAGCGATGCTTCCCTGCCTTTCCGGGTCACCGAGCTCTGTCTGCAAGTTGCGAGAGCAGTGGTTGGGCACGCCACTCTCCGCCCTGTTCCCCTCCCACTCTCCACCCAGTTTTAAGGTAACATGGGATAACCTCGCCCACATAAGCAGCTAGCCCCACCCCCTCGCTAAGTAACCAAAGGAAGACTCCTGGTAGCCTGGCCTGGGAGGGTCCCAGATATGCCAATATATCCTAATTTTGTATAGTGTAAACTGTTAACGTAAACGTTAATTTTTACTCTCTAATAGCGCTACAGACGCTCTATTAATATAATCTATTGTAATGTCTATATATATTTAATAATATATAATATTATTATATATATATTATTATATACTATAATATATAATCTTGTAATGTCTATATAATATAATATTATAATATTATTATAGATTAATTATAATATATATTAATATATATCTATTGTATGTCTTATATTATATATAATATATTATATATATATATTATTATATATATAATATATAATCTATTGTAATGTCAATTGTCAATCTAAATGACTATATGCCCTTCCTAGGATAAACTGCACATCTATGCAGCCGTGTATTCGGGACTCTACCGAAAAATGTGGATTTAAAACAAGAGAAAGAAAACAAAATATATCTTCAATTTTCCTCAAGCCAAAAAAAAAACAACTAAGCAAATGCAATTACTCAGAAGGATGCTGAGCCGCCCCGGAGCAACTGATAAGTCACGGGGTTACGACATAAACGTTAACCTCCTCAAGCCAGTTTGAGATTGATTGAAACAGAGGTAGAGCGTGATTCTCACCCGAGACAGAGATTACAGATAAAACAAATATACACAAATTACAGAAAAACAGCAGGTTTTATTCTCTATGTAGGATGTTCATTAAGGAGAAAAACATGGCTGTCTAGGCCCTCAGATAACAAACAATAACACAGGACAGAAGTGATGGAGGATAAAGCTGAAAGAGGAACTCCCAGGAAAGATTTTTATGACTAATATTAGATGAAAATACGTTTTCAAAAATATTTTTCTTTTTTACAACAATTAAATTTTTTGCCCCATAATATAATGTTTTCAGGCAGCTGCATATCAGCCGTTTGTATGAGGTTCTCGCTCTGTTATCTGAGCCCCGATCTACTAAACACCGCGACTCCTTATCATACTGCATGTGGGAAATAATAGAATGAAAATAAAGAGAGTTTTTGGATGGAGAAAAAAAAAACAATTTTTTGTCAATACGTAGGAGGGGATACCTGACATCTTGAAAGCCAATGTGGCTCTAAATTTTACAAGGAAGGTTGTATATGTAGCCCCCCTCCATTTTTCCATTTACATTTATTGCTGCCACACCTGCTGTTTGGTTGTTTGCTCTGGAGGAGCTGGTTGGTTCTCTCATCCAACCCTGCTAGAGTTATACCAGAAAGCGCATGCATAAGATTATTCCTAGTAAACCAGAATGAGACAGGAATTAGACAGGACGATAGCCTAAATGGGGCAGTTGGTTCCCATCTGCTGCCATAACCAATTTCTTAAGATAGTAGTAAGCAGGTTGTGTGTTATGTTTCAGGAAAGCTACAAGAGGAGAAAGAGAGATAATTACGAGAGAGAAAGTTAAAAAAGGAGAAGGGTTAGTTATGGCTGTAGTAGGCCAGAGGGGGATCAGAACAAAGGAATGTGCAAAAAGATAAATATCAACATTTGCCCAAAAAAAGAAACAATCTCCCCCAAAAATTATTTAGTGGTACATGTACAGGAAAACATAATGAAGACCACAGGGGTCAGAATGGACCTGAGTGGGCCGTTGACTGGGTGCCGAGCAGGGATATGCCTTGGCGGCATTTTTTGAATGTTGGGGGAGTCGTTAACGGTGGGGGTATTTAAGGGATTGGCGCCACTGGGACATTTTCTGTCACCTACCATTCCTGTTTGTCCCACCCTCCCTCCCTTCTTTTGTTGTCTTTTTGTTTTGGTATGTTTGTTCTGTCACAGGTATTCTAAGGGGTTAATGCTGATAGGAGAGCATTGGTGGCGGGAGGTTTTCCTGGCAGGTATAGCTGGGAACCACAGGTTTTGGGTTGGGCATCTCGGTATGTCCTTCCCTGTGTGTTACCTGGATAACCTGGTAAGCTTGGGGTGGTTTTGCATTTAAATGGTTAATGTTTAACTATGTTAATTTATGTTATTTATGGTTCAGTGTTTTGGGCATTGTCCTGTTAACGCCATCTATTTTGGTTTTAGGTCTGCGTGGCAATGTCCTGCATTTAAATAAAATCGGCTGTGGCCTTTTTCTACCCAAATTCATGTTGTTGTGTTTTTACTGGGTGGTGGGGCTATGTGTGTTTTTATGGATGCCTAGCACGAAAGTCGAGGCTACTACAGTCAATGAATAAAGAAACTTGCTTGTTATGATGAATGAAAGCAACTGCACACAAAGCGTTAGAATGAATGAAGTCCATGCTCCAATGACGTATTAGTAATATTAGTTCCCTGATGCCTCCAGCTTTGATGCTAATGATCTTCAGTCCATAACATCCTCGGCTATAGCATGCGTATGAATGTATAATTTACTCCAGTACTAGATTCTAAATAGCCCCTTCTACTGTTTAAGTAGGTGAACAAAATGGCATCAAGAATAGTCAACAGCATCATTATCTGTTAATTCGCAAAAACTTGGACCAGGGAAATACAGGTAAATATGTAGGTAAATATAAGCACGAATAAATAGATATTTCATAGATAAATATATCTGATGGCTTTACATTTATCATTACGATTCATATATTTTTGTAGAAAAATATTCTTTATTTATGGAATGGAGGCAGGCAGTAAATATATAATTTTACCATTCTCCTTAAACAAAAAACACCTCAGGGGTTGTCTGTAACGCAGACATCGTAAATCCATCTGAAAACGTTCAGGCTCTCTGATCAGCGACTTATTATATTGCTTTTTGCGTCCATCTTTTTTTGAGGACTACTTTTCTTTTTAACCCCCGTGAGAACTTTATTCTCCTTATATTAAAAAGTTAAAAATAGTGAAATGTTATACAAAAGCATGGGAAGTCCGTTTAAATATCCGAGTTTACACAAAACACAGAAAAAAAAATATTTAAATTTAAAGAAAGTACTGTGCAAGCTGACAAAAGCTGATGTCAATTAGACAAAACAGGGCCAAAAACTAATTTTTGAGTTTGTTTTTGTCAACAAATTACGTTCTCTGCCCATTCAATTCAGCCGAAAATTCAGAGACATTTTTGATTCAGGGATGAAATGTGTTGCCTCATGCCCACATTCACTCTCCCACACGCTCATTCACTCTCTCACACGCTCATTCACTCTCTCACACTCTCATTCACTCATGCTGTCTGAATGTCTCCCTACCTTTTCTGCTGACCACTTCCGCTTCTTATACATATTCTCACTTCTCTCTTATATTCTATCTTCTACCTTCTTTTCTCTCTTCTATCTTCAATTTTCAATCTGCTATCTTCCTTCTTCATCCGCATCTCCGTAGACATAACCCGGCGGGAGCTTCCGCCAAAATGGTGGCGCCTGAGATGATCAGCTTACCCATGAGGAACACATTTTTAATGGTAATTTGCTTGTAATTTCTAGGATCAGCTTATCTGCGAATGCCCTAACTCACGAGTATGTACAGTTTTATGGACCGATACAGAAAAAAATAATGGTTTTCTAAATGGGAAATAGTAATTTTGAGATACGCCAAATGGGATTTTATGCCTAGCAAGGAAAACCAATATCCGGGTTGAAAATATTTACGAAAAATAGACATTTTGAATAAAAAATAATATGGACACAATCCTTGGGTCAGACACCAAGAAAGATCCCTTTCATGACCCTGATTAAAAAAAAAAAATGTTAGTTTCGTATCGTCGTCGCTCTGGTTTACTCTTTAGAGATGCTAAGTAAATGCAGAGAAATCCAACGTTACCTCCAGAACAAAATGCGATGAATGCTTTATCTATAATTGAATGCAAAGCTATTCATATTGCAAATATCAGTAACATCCCAAGGGCGCCATTATCTGCCACACTCGCTAGTTTTTGCTTGGAGAATCTTTCATCTTGGTTTACAGGTTACTACAAGTTATCATATAAATGGCGCTGAGATAAATCTTCCCATCCATCATAATGCACCACAGCTGCCGATATATTACCCGGACTTTATCTTCTTCTCATTCACCCGCAGAGTATCAATAGACAGAGGAGAAATAGTTCAATAGGTAGGTTTTTTTATGTCTTTATATTTGAATGGCACTGGAGAAAAAAAAAATTAATCACAGCTTGAATTAGTTAATGCCTAGCTTTATGCGCCATAACTTGGTGATCCTTCCCGTTGCTTCCAGTCAACCTCGTTGGTCATCAAAGCCCATTATCGTCCTTCTGAACACATCATCCCTCTGGTAATCAACACTTTGACCATTATCACATCCAGAAATTGACTGCACTCTTTGAAAAAAAGTTTGAAATACTCATCTGGACAATGGCTTGAGTTATGGTGAAGACGCGTATGAGTATCGAGGTCAGAGGTCGATTCATTGCTGGTCCACATTCCAGCCACTGGATCCCAGTGCATGATATCGTGGGTTTGGTGAATTCTGAGTTTTCCTTGAATTTCCCTTGGATTTTGGAATTGTTTCACCTCCCAGCAGAAGTGGTAGAGGGTAATACAGTGAGGGTATTAAACATGCATGGGATAGGGATATGGCTCCTGAATCTAAGGCGAGACCAACGACCAAGGCCTTAACAGCAGGAATAATGGGCATATTAGACAGCCTGAATGGGTCTGATGATCCAGCAAATTCTATGTTTTCTTTGGTACTGAGGTATTAGCCAGTGTTAAAAAAGTGGTATTTTATTTTGGCATTTATTTGTTTTATTTATAATAACATCATAAATTTTTAATTTCAAATTTACTGCAACACTTATTATTTTTTTTTAAAAATCTGAAAGGCACCATTCCACCTATCACCAGATATTGACCATTTTAATGCTCCCTGTCACTAAAAAGCTGCATCAAAAGGTTTGTTGAGATACTACAGCCGCCTAGCAACAGAGCCCCGCCCCTTCTTCCATACAGCTCCTGCTCTATGCATTACATTAGGTCAGTCTGGCCTATCACCACTCACAATCCCCTTTAAACTAATAGCCTATCGATTGGCAGGCAGCCAGAGGGGACAAATTAACCCCTTAAGGACAATGGGCGGTCCCAAAACCCATTGAAAACCATGCATTTTGAGCCCGTACATGTAGGGGCTTTGTCATTAAGGGGTTAAGAGGTTTTTTTTTAACAAGAAACTACAGAAAATCTGTACAGGAATAAGTTTAACACACATATAGGAGTAGGACATAATAAATTAACGATTTAGGAAAGTCGGGGGGGATGTCTAAGTGGAACAGCATCTTTAAAAGGACGCATTATTATGTATTACAGCAAGAGGCTCCATACATAAAAAATGACTGATAATTGTTATTCAAAGATGTTTTCTATCTTATTTAAATGCTTTTGCTCCTTCACGGATCCGCCAAGCCCTCTACACCGATGTAACGTGTCCTTTGGCCCCGAGTCCTTCCACTCAGTCCCAATTCACGCATAACTTTTTTCTCTTGATCTCCAGCCAAGCCAGCCTCAAAGAGATAAATCATTCTTTACGCTAACTTTCCCAACTTGTCATTTATCGAGAGGGGACGTTAAATAACATTAGCATTTTTTGCTCTGACACGACCCCTTTGAAGGGCACAAGGAGGAGAGCCAAGGCGCTGCTTTAGAATTCAATGTACGCTCCCCGAGGACTTTTAAAGGGTTAAAATTTTCAAACCGGCCATGAATCTTTCATGCAATACTCTTTTTAATGTCCAGGGCGGAAAACCACAAAGGCAAATTTTGCTACAATAGAACCAGGCTATATTAAAAAAAAAAAAAAAAAAAAAAAAATAGTTAGAAAAGTTTTTCAGCAGTGTATAGAATTGTTGGGCGGAAAATAAAACAGGATCCGAAGCAAGAAAAAAATAATACTATATAGCTTAAAGCTCATGTGCACTTTTCCAAACTTTTGCGTTTTAAGATATATAGCATTTAATGATGTCTTAAAATAATTAATAATTAATAATAATGAAGTTATTATTATTGTTATATTATATATATATTATTAATTATAATAATGGATTATTATTATATTAAATAATAAATAATAATTAGCAATACATATATTTCCAGTATAGAAACGACTTTATGTGTCCACCCTGAAAGAAGCGATCTTAACTTCCTATTTCTTTAGGATACGTATGATTATTCCTCCCCGTTAAGTTATATATAGATTGTTGTGTTGCTGATTGGTTTTGATTGGTTCAGACAGCCTTTGTAAGGGATCGGCACATGAAACTGATTGGATAATGTTGGTTATAACACATTGAATCTCAAATTCCACTTTACGTGATACATTAAATGGACAGGCAACGTGCGTAGTTATGTTGGAAGCTGCAAAAAAAAACAACAGTTTCCCTTTAAATAATTAACTGGAATTTTATGTTTATACCCCAAAAGTTCTGTTTATTTGCACCGCAGTTTGTTAACCCCTTAAGGACAATGGGCGGTTTCTAAACCCATTGAAAACAATGCATTTTGAGGCCGTACATGTACAGGCTTTGTCATTAAGGGGTTAATAGACCCATTCCCTGTATTTCAATCCTTTCGGAAGGTTTAACTCCGCTTCAGTGGGATAAATCTCAAGATAAGTCTTAAATTGTTTTAAGGCGGAACTATTGCATGTCAAAGTTTTTCAGATTTTCCCATCAGATTTGGGCAACTTTACAGAAATGTTGATCGGTTTTTGTAAGGTTTGCAGAGGTCTAATGTGGCAAGCGCCCCAAGAAGGGCAATTCTGGAAGAAGCTAAACAGAGCAGCGCCGAACACTGAGGATGGACATGCTAGCTCAATAAATCTTTCCGCCATTAGCCTGTTACATTTCCCCATTCTCACCGAGCTAAATCACATATTATTCATAAAAAAGAAAGTCGGCCAAAATAGTTCTTTAATCTCACATTTTCAGCCTCTAACTTGCATATTTTTGTACATTTTGTGACGGGCAGCGAACGGCCAACGCTAGTGATTTTTTTTATATACACACACGGAGTTCAAGAGCGCCATCTTGTGTATGTTATACAAAAGTGCAAGTTTATTAATTTTTTGGTTTATTTGTGTAAAAGGACGTTGCGACAGACCAGCCTAGTCAATAAAATTCTATAGCATTGTCAGTTGAGATAAAGAGGAAAACCCAACTCAAACAATAACTCATAAAAACTGAGTTGCTGTGCGGTTTGAATCTCTGTCTCTCATTCGGAAAGCCGCTGTTGACCGCTGTCATACCTCCTGAATAGAAGACATGCAGATAAACGCCCAACGCGTTTCACGCTAAACTTAGTGCTTATTCATTCTATGCAGTTTGGGAATTACTGTGTAAAACTGAAATCCAAATATTTTGTATCTACAGCCCCACCGTCATCTATTAATCTTCTGATCCAATCAGCAGATATCCTCCCAGCAGAAGTCTTGCTTGTTTAAGATTCATGTATACAGTTTAACGTGAAGGGTCCCTCTGAAGAGAACCAAATGTTGTAGATCAGTTACAGGCTCACCAACAGCTTCTCCAACAATACAAATCAACAAAAAAAACACACAATGTAAATGGCTTTAGACATCCATGCACAAGACATCGTAACCCACTGTAAGAAAAGAGCTGGCCAGCATGCTGAAAAAAAGCCTGATTGCTTATAACAGGGGCATCCAACATGCCGGTGCATTCCCAACATCGAGGTGCGGACATTCTGAGGACCTTGCGGACGTATATATACGTCCTATGTTAAAATTTAGCGGCGCTCCTTTAAACTGCATTATAATAATATGAATAATATAATATAATCAGATTATTGATCGAGTCTCACCAAACCACATCCAGTGCCTAAACTGATTCTTATTTTTTTTTATTTTTTATAATGTATTACAGCACTTTGCATAATTAATAATAACTGCATATTGGTTGTGAAATCTGGGGCAGGTTGAGTCACATTTTCTCAATGTGGCCCACGTACACATGCATTTCTGATGAAGTGGCCCACTGCAGAAATACTTGGCTTATGAGAAGCAGGGATCAGTCAGATGTTGACATGAGAGGTGCCTTCTCCACTCTAAAACCATTAATAAAAATGGCACAGAAGTAGGTGCAGCAGAGGATCAAAAAGCTACTTATCCAAAAAATAAACTTTTTTTTGCCGGAGACATAATATGAGGTTCACCATGGCTTTGAACCCCAGCCCAGGAACTTCCTACAAAGGCTCCACGGGACACACTGTAATAAAGTGGTGAAACGAGACTGTGTCCAGCTAAACTCTTTCCACCAAAGTAGGAGACATTTTTGAGAGGCTCCTTGAAGAACACGTTGACTTTGGTTACTACAAAGTATAATTTTTTTTTAAGTTCGTCTACCTCTGCAGTCCCAAATTGGCCGGACACAAGTCCTTATAGAAAACGTATCAATCCCATGTTGTAAACAGACAATGACCCAAACTTGGTCTTCTGTGGATAGCATGTGGGCAAGTTGAGACCTTATAATGACACCCAAGTGATGTGGACAACGTATTGCTGTGAGGTCACAATTCTGCCCGAAGGATGTGAATATTGAGGTTGTTCCAACCTAAAGAATCTGGAAACTTCACTTGTCATTTATTTTTATTCCAATCTAGGCCTAAAAGGAAGTAATATTCCTTTTCGAACGTTACCAACACCGCTGAGTGTCTTGAAATCAAACCCATACCTGAAAACAGAAAGCTTGATAACGTCTTTGGTGAAACCCAACCATTTTTATTTATCTGATCTTTCCAGTGGAATTATTTAAAAGTAAACTATTATAAAACGGGAAGGCCTCGAGGTCGGCTTGGTAGACTTCCGAAAGCTGGGTTATTTGTTCAGATGTCAGGCCCCTGAAAAGATTTTGAGTTAACCATTTATGGGTCAGCTGGGACTGGATATTTGAAAATTTTGGCCTCAGTACGGCCTCCGGTAGTCCCATTCGTTTCATGAGGTGAAAGACCTCGGCCCTTAAGAAGTCAAGCATTATTATGTAGTCGTATTGAACGAAGCAAGGCTGGCACAAACTGACCATCGTTGTCCCCGAGTCGCCCTGTGTTCCGCGTTCCAAACTAAGAACATCTTCTAAGAACTCGCTGAACGTGATTTCTCCAGCAAACCCCTGCGTATAAGCCGAGACCAGCCTTTCGAAGGGATCTCGGACGAAAATGATTTTGGTGTACGAGCGGAAGACCTTTTCCACCATTGCTAAATCGTATCGATTTTCTTGGTTTTCAGTCAGCGACGAGTTTAGGTTGCGGAGGTCAACAACCGGAGTCTCGATGGTTACGTCATCCTTTTCGGTAAGGACCTCTAGGAGCTCTTCCCAGGTATCGATCCCCGTGGCTCCGGCTTTACAGTAAACCATCTGGATTTTTTCGCTCGCTGTCATCCTGCCGAGGAGATGCTCCGCGCTTTCAACCGACTGTAAGCCGCTGAGCTGCGGGTTCTCGAGACAAAAACTTCTCAGCTTTTTTTTCCGAAGCTGTTGGACATGAAGGAAGGTGTCGGGGGTAACAGTGGAAAAATCTTTTGCTTCTTGGTGATCTGTTGATAAAACATGAGCTAGTATTATTATTATATTTACGCAATAATTTATGTTATTATACACATTATTGTGACTTTTAAACCTGTGGATTTTCTGTCTACATTAATGTTTTTCCAGTATTAAAATGCCGCTATAAAGCCTACTCTCTACTGTCTATTACCTCCTTCCTCGATCATCTCTTAATCACTTACCACCAGTACCGCCTCTATGCTGATAACGCACTCATCTTAGCTTTCCTCTCATCTTCCTAACACGCCTTAAAACTATGTCTCTGAAATCACATCTCTGATAGTTTTCCAATAGATGAAGCTTTCTCATGGAATGAGCTACTGGAGTGGTCAGTCCCCATCTCCTATATCCCATCTTCCTGATGTCTCCATCACCGTTGGGAACACCATAACATATCCAACAGATCGAATTCTCTGCCTTGGTGTCACACTTGACTCCTCTCTCTCCTTCACCCCGCACCTCTCCATTGTTTGTGCAATAAGGTTCAATAAGGACATGATGGAACGGGTGTGAATTAGAACTTCCTACATGGTGTTCAATGTCTATGTCATGTTTTGCTGACACTTCCTCACGTTTTAGACATTGAACTCACTCAACCTGTTGCTCACCAGATCCTGCTACGTTCACCTGTGAACTTTCTCTTAAATTCATCCTTTTCTTACACAAAACAGAACAAAAAACATTCCATTGAGATATCCTGTCTGGATTATTGCAACTCCTTACTAACAACCCTCCACCTCATCTTTCATCACTCCAATCTATTCTCAACTTCTATACCATATTAATCTTCTTATGCCATTGCTCTTCATCCGATGTCCCACTACGCCGGTCCCTCTGCTGGCTCTCCATATTTTACATTTAACCCCTTAATGACAAAGCCCTGAAAATGCATTGTTTTCAATGGGTTTTGGGACCGCCCATTGTCCTTAAGGGGTTAAATTCACCACCCTACCTACAGAGCTCTTGACGGCACTGCACCCGGTGTACTGCGAGTGTGAGCAAGCCAGTGAGAGAGCGCGAGAGGGAAACGTGGGGGTTGGCAACGAAATTCGTTTCCCGAATTTAAAATTGAACCCCCCCCCCCCGATTTTTGTTCCGAAACAAATGGTCAGGAAAACAGAGTCTCGTTGTCGTGTGTCATGAGAGCGTAAGAGAACAGTTTCTTACCAAAAGCTACAAAATTTTAATGAAAAATCAATTTTAAAATGCATTTTAATTTTTCACGATAAACAAATAACAAAATAACAAAACGGGCGTTATGGTAGATTTTCCTGGTATTTTTTCTTGGTATTTTTATGTGTTTTCTCTTCTTTTATGTCTCAAATGATCAAAGGCATAAATTTGCATAGGCTGGCAAGAGGCTTGTTGTGCCAGGGCTGCTCTAACTTAAAACATTTTAAATAAAACTTTTTTTTTGCTGGTTTCTTGTGCTTTTTTCACATATAGCCACCAGGGTTGTCATCCAAATGTGTTTTGGGCTTCTTTATCAGGAACACGCCGAGTTCACAGCGTTCTTGGTTCCTTGTTTACCTTTAACCTCCTATCGCTAATCCGATTAGATACTACAGTGGAACTGCAGCGCAAGCACGTGCCAAGCCAACGAGGTTAATTACATGACAGACACGGCTTCTGCTCGATTACATCATAGCCTCTGAACCTTGTGTTCAGTTCATGGAATGAATCATAACGGCGTGGAAGGGAACGTACGGGAATCTCACTTCCTGCTGCACAGGAAATGCCTGGCATCAGAACGTATATTTCAAAGATTTTTCCTTGAAATGTTTCTCCTGATATTGGTCATATTAAAGGTGCTGTTCCACCTACTTTGCCGAAGTGAACAGCCCCCTCAATGACAATTGTTAAAATTAGGAGAATTTTTTTTTCCAAAATTTCAAATAAAAAAAAAAGGGGAAATTGTATTTTATGGTGTGGTTAGAAACGAGGCTTTACTAAGACTTTTTTATGAGATTTTGTGACCTATTGATATTACTGCCCAAGACACCAAGCAGATATAATGTATTTTCTTTATAAAGGGGAGCGGCACACGCATGCAATGAGGCGCAAAAAGGTGGCTTTCAACCAATTCTCAGAGCTTTTGTATGGGGTCACTCAACATCATATTGCCCAGGTGCAAGAGCATGAAGTTGCCCTCTTTTTCCCCAGTGGCGTATTTATCTTTATGGCTGATCAAGGCCTAACCCAGGGCAGCGCCACCAGCCACCATACTACAGTACTTGGGCATCAGGGTATGACATCATATCCTGGCACTCCACTTTTTAAGGGTGCGTAGTGCCAAGAACTACTGAAACTATAGGGAACTGGGGCAACTATGGTCCTCCATACCTTGGCAGGTTGGGGATATCGGCATCAATGGGAGCCTAATTGCCCAACTGGGCTATCGTATCCCTGTTATGAAGCAGAGGGGCTGCAGCCTCCCTGGATCCACCACCCCAGGCTTAGTCCGCCTTGGCAACAAATGGCTTCTGTTTAAAAACTTACATAATTTTTATGTTTTCAATAATAATTTTATGAATTTAATATGTAATTTATGTCCATGTACAGGTGTGGGGGGGTATGTTTTAGGCCGGTATCTTCACCTTTGAGAGAAGGTCTTGAGAGGACAGGAAAGCGAGGGCTGGAACCCCGTACATTCTTATTTCAATTGTTGTCATCATCTCCAAATCCTGTGGTTTTTGTACAGTACGGTGAATTAAGGACATGTTGGAACATTCTTTTTGTGTCTTGTTTTGCTGACATTTGCTCACATGCGCGGCCAAACTTCCTCAATCTGCCGACATCATCCTTGGCTTACAGAAAGTTACGTCTTAGACATTCAGATCTGGAAACCGGTTTTGTTGCTTTCAGGCGACGTCACCGTGGATCTGCTGCTAAATTGGAATGTGATACATTTTGAATTTATGTCTATTGCTCCCAATAGTCCCAGTTTTCAAGGCATAGTCACGATTTTCAGGCACTCCTGTTGTCCTGGATAGCTGTCTGGGTGTCCTGGTTTTTTTAAGACAGTGGACATTAGGTGCCCCAGTCAGGGTGTGTAGCAAGAAGTGGGGCAAAGGCAGTGGTGGGGTCAGTGCAGGAAGTAGGCCGGAGATGTGGTCATCTGCCAACCATACCCATGGAGCCACCGTGTGGCGCTGAGCTTCGGAGCATTGCAAGGTGACCACAAGGGAGCTGCGATGGTTGATCTTACAGCTTCCTGGGCCGGTCAGGGGAGATCAGAGGATCCCACCAACAGGTCCATGATCACCGCAAAAGCAGGGCAGCTACCTGGGACACTGGGGCAGGATTGGGAGGTATGATGATGTCAGAGCCCCAATACCCAAATATCCCGCTAAGTGCCCTCATTAGGACGCATTTTCCTCTCTGGGAAGCCAGGAACATTTGGGGGACTTTTGTTCAAGTTATAGAAGTCACAGCTTACGTGAAACCAATAGATTTAACAGAATGTAATTGTAAATGTAATGGAAATTAAATAAAATTACCAATTATATCAAATGGAATTGTATCACCTGTTGGCTGGGTGGAAGTCACGTGAAGCATCCATGTCCACAAGCAAAGGAATCCAACCCCGAGAAACACTGTAAAGATTCTTAATAGGAATCGCATTCTGAAGCTGCACAAAGATAAAAAGCAAAAGGATAACAAGGAGAAGGAGCTCGGCTAACCACGTGTGCGTCGGCCTCGGCCATGAGGGTTAAAGTACTGTTTGCTCGTCTGACGAGAGACAAATTAACAGACGGAGACAGATCAGCAGAGCAGGACAGCAGCGAAAGCTTTCAATGGCTGGAATTAAAGGGACAGTAAGGGTCTCGGGAGCCCGCATTGGTCTGACAGTAATAAATCCTTCATTCTTACGCCATTATGATTAATAATTCATGCACTTTATAGCTTCCTCTATATGTTAGAAATTTAGCTGATGAATGCAGACGCGCTTCTACACAATGAATAAAATAAATACGTTTTCCATTTCCAAAGATTTATTGGAGTTTCTGTCTCTTTAAATTCTTTGCTGCTACTTTACGGACTTCTGGTCAGACTTCACATGGTATTGGGGACAGTTCTGGAGATCGGAGGATAAAGACATTCCGGTGAGAGTTCAGAAGAGGGAGACAAAGAGGAGGAATGGTTTGCAGAATAAAAATGATCAGGAAGGACTTTGGGATCTCAATATCTCCGGCTTGGAGGAAGGGGAGAGAGAGGGGGATGGGAGAGAGACATTTAAATATATAAAGGGAGTTAACAAAGAAAGATACCAGAATCTAAAACTAGAGGGTTACAGGTTTAGATGGAATGTAAGGAAGTTTTACTCTATTGTGAGGGTGGTAGATAAGTGGAACTGCCTCCCAGAAGAAGTGGTAGAGGGTTAATACAGTGAGGGAATTTAAACATGCATGGGATAGACATACGGCTCCTGAATCTAAGACGAGACCAACGACTGATTAAGGTTTTAGTCTTTACAGCGGGAGAAATGGGCAGACTAGACGGGGGCCAAATAGATCTTATCTTTCATCATGTCCTTGTTTATGTATGAATTCTGTATTTTGATAGTAAATATCTCTCATATTCGCATATTTCCCAATATTTCCCATATACTATATACTATATTATAAGAGTTTGCTGCCTATTGAGTAATTAACTCCTTGTTAACAGCATGTCCTACTTTACACAGAAGGGATTGGTTAAAAACTATTTCTAGCTTTGTGGTTTTGCTCATTTTTACCACTAGATGGAGCCAAACTTCAATGTATGTAAGTGAATAGCAGTCTATACATTGCAGCCCTATTACAGACCATCATATAATGTTAAATATTTACAGCAACCTAAAGGACTGTCTGTTTGTTTATTCATCTGCTTATCTATTTGTCTGTTTGAAGAACTGCAAGGAGAAACAAGTAGAGAATCCTACCTTTAGAAGCCAATAGATTCCCTGTGCGAGAGATCTCCATCCATTCCAAAAAGAGTTGATGACCCATTTGATATAAAGATTTTTTTATACAATATCATCATTATCAGTATCTCTAAGGCTACTTGAATTAGTAGAACTCTAAAAGTATATTGTTATGTTATTTGCTACATGTCATGCCCTGTTTATCCACATGGTGGCGCTATATAAACGATAAATAATAATAT
>VKOC01001320.1:0-97780 GCA_009364415.1 Spea multiplicata | reverse complement strand
ACCTCTTGGGCCCCCCTGACTGACAGAACGCCAGGACTCCTCTGCTCCCCGCCGCTGCCGCCGCCTGCCTCAGCGCTGCCCAGACTGCAGTGTTGGGAGCGTGAGGCGTCATATGTCGGCGCTCAGCAGTTAAGCCGTGGGCAGCGAGACAGAGGCCTCGGGCCCCTACTACAGAACTGCACGGTAAGTGACCTACAAAGGGGGGTAGGGAGGCCGGAGTTGCGATTATGATCGCGAGATCGGGTCGTTAGGGAGCGGAGAGGGTAGATTGTTGAGTAGAAGGGGGTAGGCGAGGGAGACGAGGTAGAATTAGTGAGAAGGGGGTTTAGGGAGGGCAGAGACAGCTAGATAGTAGAAGCGGGCGGTAAGGAGAGGTTTAGATAGTGAGAAGGGGTAGGGAGACAGAGGTAGATCATGAGGAAGGGGCTGGTTACGCGGCAGGCGAGAGGGTAGATCTGCTGAGAAACGGCGGGTTGTTAGGGAAGGAGTAGGTAGATCTTGTCGAGGAGGGGGTAGGGATGGAGGGGGTAGATTAGTGCAGAAGAGGGCTAGCGGAGGCGACGAGGGCTAGATTTAGTGAAGCAAGGGGTAGGGAGAGGGTAGATAGTGAGAAGGGGGTAGATGGGTTGGGGGTGGGGGGGGCCCTTAACAGATTCTCGCACTGGGCCCTGAGGTTTCTAGTTACGCCCCTGGGGGCATGTCAGAAGGATTTGGGTGAAACCCAGAGAGTTCTCAGGTATGCTGAGGACGTAGGAGCTATGTTTTTATGCGCGTGCAGCGCGCTGTCGAGGATATACCAGCACGCTGGAGCGGCAGATTGGGTGTTTATGGGCGCCGATGACCAGCAGCCCACCGGGCATTTGCTTGGTGTGCCAAATGGCCAGTGCGGGCCTGCAGAGAAGAGAAGCGGAATTCTTATTATGTTGGTATTTTTAGCCATCAGAACACATATGATGATCACCGACGAGAACATGCCTTGCGATGCTTACTATGCAAATACTACCTTACAAATATTACACTTAGAACCTAAAGATCAGACACATAAAGAAAAATATTATGTCTGGTTATAAGAGAGGTAATGCCATTAATTTTGAAAATTGCTGAACCATTATATAAAATAATAACACAACTCATAGAGTGCTTTTTAAAACTTTTTTCCCCCCTCTTTACCGTTCTGCATTTTATTTCACCCAATCCTGAACATTCGTATTATCTCACAGTAGCCATAAAAATGATTTAAAGCGAAATCACTTTCAAAATATTGAAGTCTGCGAAAATATATATATTCTAATATCATCCTCTATATTACAGACAATTTTGGTCAAAGTTTTACTCAACTGCTTTTCCACTGCATATTGCAAAAAAAAAAAAAAAAAACGTTAAAAAAAACCTGTGCAATAAAGTAGTGGAATTTCCCAAACAGTGGAAAAAAATCTGGAATGAAAGAAAACCTGACAAGTTTCATATAGATTCTGAGTTCTTTTTGACAACGTTATGAGTCAATAAAAATTAGGGTTTAGCATTGAGTCACTTTGGCGAGACACACTCATGTCTAGTGGTACCCACAGCAGACATAGCAATAATAAGTATTAATTCATAATGATAGTGGAAATCATCTCAAACATTGTAGACTTTAGCAGTTTTCTGGAAGAACAATCCACGTGAACCATTTTACAATTGAACCGCAATAGAAAACACACAAACATAGAGGGTACTGGTACAAAAAAATTCGAATCTTTTTTTAATTATTATTTTTTTTTTCTTTTTCACTGTTCAGAAGAAACATTTAAATCGGGGCCAGTCAACAATGTGAAACAAATGCATATATATATATATATAATAAATTTAATAGAAACATAAAATCTGCCTTGAAGCCATATGTCTATCCCATGCATGTTTAAATTCTCCCACTGCATTACCCTCTACCACTTCTGCTGGGAGGCTGCTCCACTTATCTACCACCCTCTCAGCGGCATGTATACACACATATATACTGTACATTCCTATGTGATATAAGTCAACAATGTATTCATTGATTTATATAGCACCACCATATTCTGCAGCACTGTACAATAAGTAAACAGGACATAACAAGCAGCGCATCACATAAATATCAAGACAAACAGAAACAACAGGAAAGGAGGGCCCTGCTCATTTACAATGGGGAGTAATTTACTATAGTGTTTTTATGCTTCTAAGGCATAAAAGAGTGTAAAAATATATTTATAAAATGATGCATTTGTCTTGAGTGCAGAATATAATAATACTAGGAAATAAAGTCATATTTGCCATCATTCTGTCCCATGCAGTCAGCGGTAATTCACCAGTGCTATGAGGTCATGTTACATCATACTACTCCCGTATGTTGTGTTCTGAACTGTGGACATTATGTGGTGGCAGTCCTTCTTACTGTAAGGACTGGTGGACATGGACAGGATCCTCGTAGAGGAGATCAGCCTCACATTATCTCATTTTGTAGAGGATGAGCCTCGGGTACACTGTCGCTGCTGAGCTTTGAGTGGTTAGGAATGGTCCACCAGCAGAAGACAACTTGGAAACCAGAGACCCAAGTCTTGTTGGGCTAAGGCAAGGCTGGGGACTGGTGGTCAAGACACAACCAACACTCAGAGAAGGTGAGCCAGGAATACATACTCCGGATTGCGAACATGCAGTATGAGTATACGTCTCTTCAACGGTGGATGGTGAAGAACATGTCTACTACCCTTTTGATCCAGACCACTGAGGGCAAACGCTGTTCCGGTGGACTGCCAGGGCGGTCTGGAGATTATTTGGGATACAAAACAATACTCTTGCCAAGGGGGCAAATGATTTATTTTACAAAAAATAGTGCTTTTCCAATCATTCTGCAATACCTTCTACTTATACAAAATGTTCACGCTCACCAATGTTTAAGAAACCAAAAGACGTTACTTGCACGCTTGGCTCGCCAATGGTTAAACAAGACCCACCAGACAAATTAGTCGTGGTGTTAGTTCCTGGTAAATACGTATCTGTCTGCCAGGCATACCACGGCGATTCCTGGTTATATTTCATCTGTTGTTTTCTCTAGGTTTTTTCCCCTTCCTAATCCTTCTATCCTTTGTTTGTTTCTCTTGGATATATAAGGGCTTTAAGGATCACCCATCTGGAATTTTATGATTCCAGAAAACAGAGGTGGGCTTGGATTGATCTCGGACCCCACAAACTCCCCCCCCCCTTTCTTCTCCCCAAGCAACATACCCCTGTACAGATTAACCCCGTAGCAGCATACAGACTAATTTATAATTGCGAACTGATTGACGAGTAAGGATCAATATATATATATACAAATAAAAAATAAATAAAATATATATATATTCAGTTACTTTACAAGTCTCTATCACCACTGCATATGTGAAAAATTAAACTGTCAAACGCTAAATACCAACCCTGGTAAGCTGACTGTAAAAGCTGCCTTTTTTTGGTTCTTCAGCAACATTTTTTTAGCCAAAAAAATCATGTTATGGTTTAGCGGGAATTGATACCTTTTATTATAAGCAGTTTAAGTGCTAGTTACAGTTATGTATTTATTTGAAAATACTTACATCTGGAATTGATACTTTATTTTCAAAAGGACTTTAAGCAGTATTGCTAGTTATTTTATCATTTAATATTATATATAATTTATATATATATGTGTGTTTATATAGTATAGATATATATATATATTTTTATATATATAATTTTTTTTTCTTTTATATATAATATTATATTATATATATATATATATTATATATTTTTTATGGTGGAATCCTATAGAAATTGAGGACAATAAATATAAGAAAAAGGGGTAAAATAAAATTGGCATCAATGCCAGTTGAAAGAACGTTCTTGCACGTAGAACCTGTCTCCACTTATATTATATATATGGTTTTCATGCAAACGTTGGGTTTCCAGAACAAACCCAAAAGTTGAAAACTCTTATAAATTCGGTATGCAGACACTTTTTTTTTTTTCTTGTCAACTACTGTGGTCTTCGAGCTTGGCCGGTCCTCTAAATTAATTGAACGGCACCCCCATACAACTCCTCTGCAAGACGGCTAATCATGTACTAAATGATTGGGCTTCCCTATAATCATCTGGTCAACATTAATCTTCAACTGGTCAAGTGACTTGTCCTCTAGACTCTCCAGCAGAGATTGTTAAATCTTGAACATGCCATTTATCACCTCCGTGTGAGGCCGACAGATAGAACCGGCTTTCGAATGCTGATAGACCTGACAAGTTGAACTGTGAACATCCTCAGGTCTCCATAGTAACAGCATGGGGCTTTGTTATCTAGGGCGACAGGCTGCTAATTACTCGGTTCTCTTGGCTTTTCTAATTACTCAGTTGACTTTCTACAAACAATTCTAGTGTATCTTAAAGTATAATAAATACAGAAATGGTTTTTAAG
This sequence comes from Spea multiplicata, assembly GCA_009364415.1. NCBI lineage: Eukaryota > Metazoa > Chordata > Amphibia > Anura > Pelobatidae > Spea > Spea multiplicata. The sequence continues at coordinate 93,345 of VKOC01001320.1, read as the reverse complement.
CCCTATCGCCAATTTCACAATCCATTATAAGTAATGTAGGGGTGCTACTTTACAACCATGAGTGCCCTCATCATTTGCCTTAAGAAGAGGTCTTCTTCATGGTGAGTGGATGAGGTGGAGTGGATGAAGTTACCGCCAACTCGCAACGATGGCCGGCATCAGATCCAAAGAAGCATATAAGTCAGTTTTACATGTTGTTAACATTTAATATTTGATTAATTGTGTTATAAGTGGTGCCTCTTCAAGTGGTAATTATAATATAGTCTTATAATATATTCTGAAATTAACAGAGGCAAAGAGTTACATTTTTGTATCGTTAACTGTATTTGTAGTTTATTCCCAAGACCTCTGTCTTGTTTCTTTCACTCCAAAAATGACCTCATAGTTTATAGGTCCATAAAGCACGCCAGGTCACCAGGGGTCCCCAAGAGTGTGGCTTTTTAGGATATCTTCACGCGAACACAGATGGCTCCCGACACATGTACGGACGGTTACGGAGGGATTTGTGCCCGTTAACGTGGAAGTGAAACAGCCGCAGCAGAGCGGAACCCTAACGAGATGTTAATGATCTCAGCAGACATGAGGAACATTAAAATGTGCAAATAAAAGTGCTTGAAAAGCATAAAATACTTTGTATTCCTCATTATTTTTTTTTTTTGCATTTTTCTTTAATTTTAACCAATTTAATATAAAGCATAGACAACATTTGGTATACCAACTCATGTACTCATTTATAAAAATTGTGCTGATCCCTAAAACTAGATCTGTTTCTTTCCCCAAATGTTACAATTTCCAGTTGGTTAAATAAATATTCTCCTTATTCATTTCCTCAGGGGTGTGCCTAGGGTCACTGGCGCCTGGGTGCACAATTTCCTTGGCGGCCCTGGTGGTAGGCGTGGCTATAACATTGATCCCGCCCTCACGGGATGACTCATCCCTATTGTTCCCACCCCTTACGTTACGTGACGGCATTGCAGACAGGGGTGGATCCAGAGTCTGACCACACCCACTCATACTACCACACACACCCATATCCAATCACTGACACACACCCATATCCAATCACTGACATACACCCATATCCAATCACTGACACACATTGTTTACTTGCAGTGTAAATATTTTTTTATATTTTTTTTTATATTATTATTGATCTCCTGTGTAAAAAATGCTGGACATACAAATTTATACTTCCTTATAATAATTTTGGCTTATCTAGGGTAGCGAAGGGGTTAAAATATCTTCAGTACACAACAGACACCCTCAACGGATATATTTTGGAACCCTAAATAAAATAAGCAAAAATAACAAAATAATAAATTAGAACATACATATAAAAACAGACATATAAAAAAATGAACAAAATGTTCAAAGTTTCTGTACAGGTTCAATCATAAAGCTCCATATAATTTTTTTTCTCCCAAGATAATACTTTATAAATCCTTCTACACAAATAATCTTAATATAGTTTCAACTTTCTGGACAAGAGCACCTCGATGGAGGGTCAATGGGAAGCAGTGTTTTATTTTTTCCTCCCGCTTTGTGATAAGGAGGCATGTCATCATCCGTAAGAAGAATGGGAAATAACTTATAGGCTTGACATGATGTCAGATAAATGCATAGCTACGCCAGTGATATAATGTCGTATTATCTGCAGTGGAAATTATTGCTATTAAGAAAAATCAGTCTGACTGATAATGACAATTATTACAAATTTGGATTATTGTCCTAATTAAATCGGACTTCTTCTTATCTAACCGAGCGCGAACTGTTTAATGTAAGCTTCAAACAGACAAGACGGTCCAGGCTTATTATATCTGTAAATGATAAAGCATTTAGGGGCATCCAAAGTAATGGAGAATGTAACCCTTAGCACACAAAAAAAACTTTTGGTAAAGACTGTGCATATTTCATATAGAACTAATCACAATAATGGTGACCGGTCGCTAATGACAAAGACAAAACAGCCATAATCTACATCTAATGGGCAATAACTTACTCATGATCTCTGTAGGTTATGGTGAGTTATGGTATCTCTGTACATATAGAGATATAATGTTCTTTTAGGGAAATGGCAGGAGTGTCGGCTTGGACCGAGTCAGTAAAAATGTTAGAAACTCACGAAAACACTTCGGATATCCAGGCAAGTCCAGAGCGGGTATACCCAATTTCCGGTTGCCCTCTATCATATACTGCAAAGCTAAACTAAAACAGTCAAGAACACAAACCCTTATAAACTCACTAATCCTTTCCCACCTAGACTACTGCAACTCCTTGTTCAATGGTCCCCCTTTTCTTCATACCTCTTCACTATAATCTGTTCTCAACTGGAATACTCTTTCCTTCCTCAGAACACCACTTAACCGTAAACTAAAATCAGTATCCTGGCTTCCAATAAAGCATCTCCTACAAACCCTCCTACTTACCTTGTATGTTTGATCAACCATCACGGAGTAATATGTTTGTAATGATAGCTTTACAGAGAACACGTCTGACTGTAAGCTAAAGACTCTTAAAGCAATGCAGGCCAAATCTATGACACCTGAGTTACCTGAGCTGAGAGAAGGATTTCAATGCAATCTCCAGTGGTGAACCATGGGAAATTAAGGAACATTTGCATAAATATCCCTCCCATTCCTTAAGTAGGGTGTTAATACATGATAATATAACAGTAAACTCCCCAAGTTAAGCTATGCGGAGCTCGTCTGCCGGAGGGGCATCATTAAGGGGTGGGTCTACCTGTGCGTGGAGGCAGAGCTAGCTATGCAGGGGGCAGGGCTAGGAGGCAGGAAGTGGGCATGGCCAACCGCTGCTCCCATGCCTGGAGAAAAGAGTAAAGTGACCAGGAGATCCGGGGAAGCAGCGACTCTCCAGAAGACTCCAGAGCAAACACAGAGAATTTCCAGGCAATAAATAAAAAAATGACAGATGTGACAGTTCAGCTTTAGATGCAGCCACATTTATCACATCATGTGATATTTCACCTTACACACCATTTTGTAACGCGAAGGGTTAAAGCGATATTGTACATGGAATTTCACTGGAAAGAATCTTTGATATTCCGGCCAAGGAATGGTAAACGTGCGTAGTACACATCTGTAAATCTTTCGGCAAAGGAAAAAAGTACGAGCCGCCAATTAGAAGGGGGGAAATTAGAGACCTTATCCACAGCATTTCATTGCTCTAATCCACCATCACTAACGCAAGACTACATCATGCACTAAAGAGAACAACTTTCAGATGTTTATTTAACCTTTTTTTTTTAGCGGATCATTTGTTAAATGTTTACGGTTTAATACCAAAGATCTGAGCAGCCAGTAGCTTTCGTGTTGAAAATACTTTACGTGTTTTCTTACCCTTTCTGCAATTACTTGACTTAAAGAAAAAAGAAAAAAAAAAAAAAAGGGTCGAGATCAGTAAAAAAAACTTGGACGTGCTTTCAGGCTTTGATGTCGTCGAGTTTGTTTTCGGATGTCATTCTCGTACGGAATTGTTTTGACCACGATAACGTTATCTGCTAACCCCGAGTTCATATAATCAATACAGAACGCCGCGGCAATAATGAACGTGGTGTTTCCAGAGCAGGAAGCGAGTTTACGTTCAATTCGGGCAAAAGTTCCACAAAAAAAAATAAAAAAAAATTCACCCCCGGCCGCAATAATTTCGGTAGAAAGGAGCTGGAGATAAAGTATGCGTAGACCCCGTGAGTCATCTAACAAGGGTCACGTTACAAAATCACTCACTCTGCGGGCATGAAATAAGGACAAAAATTGCTTTAACAACCACAAAAGTATGTGTGAACGGAGCGAGAGAGAACCCTAAACATCTGCAGTCTGTATGTAGCACATAAGACGTTTTTCAGCAAATTTTTTTTTTTTTCGCCAATAAAAATCGCAGATATTTTGAAAGCGGCTTTTGTTTTGCGGGTATTACTGGAGACTCTGGCAAATAAAATGCAGAATCTTCACATCAGAATGATGGCGTACGACTGGCCGCGTGAGATGAAACAAATGCGCTTATTTAGGGAAATATTTATGAGCCGCCTATAAACATTGGACACGGCCTATATTTTACTGGAAGCCATTCAACGTCAGTATTAAAATTAGTAACAAGGATTATTGGTTTGGGAAAAGCAAATGTGAGGCCTTTTTTTTTTTTTGCATGAAAATCTAGAGCTTAAATAAGAAATATAGCGGGGAAAGGACTGGGGGGGTAATTATACCCAGGGACCTATTTTTCACAGCGTAAAAGATGAAGCTGTTATATCTTTTCTGTCACGCTCAGGCATTCCTCCCCTATGTCCTGTTTTTTAAGCATGACAGTCATGATTTTTGGGAATTGTCCCTCTACCCTGTGGAGTTGGCCCAACTGGGGAGATCCTTTGATTCACCCCCTCCCCGATAATATGCCCACCATAATATGAAATTGATATGAAAATGGCTAGCATTTTAGCACAGACCTCCCAAGCGGCCACCTCCGCAGTGAAACTTAACCTTACAAAGGTGCCGAGTAAGGTAGGTGAGTGGTCCTGCCCCTACCATGCCTCTAACCGTGCCACCAGACCCATCTCTGTCACGTTCCCACAACGTGGGACACTTGAAATTTTGAGGTGGCATGTTGTGAGGGGATACACTGCTGTGACGTTTCACCCCCTTCATGTCACAGGAACAGACAGTACTGGCCACCTGGCCTACTAGGCTAATTGCCGGTGGGCTGCTGGTTGACAGCATCTGATAGTTACCTATCATGCCAAGGCTGCCCCTTCATCACCAGCCCGACCCAAAGCAGGTATATGAGAATTAGGGTCTCGGGCCGATCTTGGCCTTCTGCACCTGGGAACCTTTCAGATTTGATGAATAGTTAACTGAATAATTCCATGGGAATGTTGCCCACGGGGGGGGCCAGCATGGGCTATAGTGTGCCCTGACTGTTGTGCGGAGGTTTTTTGGCGGGAATTTTGGGGGTGGAGTTGGGGGAAGATTATATAAGTGGCTGCTTTCCCTGGCTCAAGAACCATTCTTGTCGTTAGCTTACCTGGTTGCGTGTAACCACCCTCCCTCCTTTATTTTGTTTGTTGGTTTGTGTCGTTTTGTCACAGTCTGTGGGGCAGCAGCTTGCCAGGTATCCAGGGGTTAATGTGGTGGTAAGTGAATGGTTGGTAACATCTAGGTTCTTGGCTGTCAGTGCTGGGAACCTCAGGTCAGGGTGGGGGCATCTCGGTATGTCCCTTCCTTAAGTGGTATTTGGTTATGGTACCCGGATTACTTGGCAAGCTTGGTGTGTTCATTGTGTTTATTGTATATATTTACATGTTTGTGTTTTGAGTCATTGTCCTTGTTAACGCACCTATGTTTATTGTTTCAGGTTTTGGCGTGACAATGACTCTAATAAATAAAATTGGCGGTGGCCCTTTCTTATCCATACTCTATGGTGTGGTGTCTTTATTGGGGTTAATGGGGAGTTAAGCCTAGCCCGGAAAATCGAAGCTACAACAGTCAGATGAACCATGGGGAGCAGCTCATCCCCAACAAGCAGCAGCATTGGATGGGTAGAGAATGATGGCGTCACTGCAATGTTGGGTGTCTCGACCAAGCGAGATAAAGGCCACCTAGTCTAGAAATGCCTTGGGATCTGAAGACATGAAAGAATGACCGTTCCTTCACGTCTCCTGCCAGCCCGTGTCCATACTCTGCTCTACAGGATGGTGAAATGAATTAGATATGCTGGTTCTGCCATCTTTTTTGGCACATCTCATCTTCCCAGAGGTAAAATAGGGCCTTGCTTTTAAAACAAATGCCTCCAAAACCATTACACGAACTGGCCAAGAAAAAAAGTCCAAGCCATAGCTAGTTTTATTCATTATTTTATTGGAGCTAAACCCAGCGAAGGTGAAAATTCTACTTTAAACGCAGAAAAAAAAATGTTTCCTGTCGATTTGTTAATATGGCCAATGTTGTATATCATAAAGATCGTTGTTTTCCTATTTAAGTCTTTTAAGGACCCGTAAATGTTTGGAACTCGTATTAAGTGATGTTATTTTAACTTCTATAATTATTTTCCAGTTATACACCACATGCCCTTTTACTGTTCCATTATCTACATACATCTATAGAGAATGTCTGCTTGTTTTGTTATCGCAGGCAATCCATGTCACAGAAGGATGTTTCAAATGTGAAATTAATGGACTTTTATTACTAGTTAACTGCCTTCTGCTTAATATCCGACGAGTCAAAGTTGTCTGCATAGTACCTTCTTATTTACAAAATGTTTATGGGCGAATCAGTGAGGAAAAGCAGAGGCTTCAACAAGAATATACAATAAATAAATCGAGACTTTTAAAAAGACATAAATCCAATTGATTATGATAAATTAAACCTACACGTCTAAACAGATTTTGGGGAGAGTACATGACCATTCCGTGTGCGTTTTGGGAACGTACATTAACCTTTTGCTGTTAGGAAGCTACTGAATGGATGGATTGAATTGCAAGTAGTAGCCTCCACCAACAGATGTATGTACAAGAGATGTATATTTCCCATAATTAAATAAAATATTACATAGCACCCGTAATGACCCAACACAGAAAATACTATGGTATTTTATTTTAGGATTATTAAAATATTTCATAATGCATGTTTGAATATGACTCTAAATTGTGATTGGTTTAGAGCATATTAATTAGTGTTGCCATATCAGCAATATAATAGTGGGAATCCAAGAATTCTAAATGCTGTAAGTTTTTGTCAAAAGTTTTTTGCCAAATTCCAGAAGTTTCTAGAATTCGTATAATGGCATAACTACCAAATGTATTAAAGCATAAAAATGCAATAGTTGTCTTCTATTGAAGGGTCCATAACAGAAACCTATTTGTTACATTTTGATACTCCGTCCACCAGCCGTATTATTATTATTATTATTATTATTATTATTGTTATTCAGTACCTGGCGGCTTTTGGTTTGTTAGTTTTGCATCATTCTGCCCCACAAATAAAATTGTTGTTTGGGTTCTATTGAGTTGAGTCATTAGTCAAGCTAATGGTTCTAAATAATTATTAAAAAAGGCAGATGAAAAAAATGTTATCAATAAAAGTATATACAACTACTGAAGAAGAAGACGGAAGAAGGAAGAAGAAGAAAGAAGGAAGAAGGAAGAAGAAGACTTCCAGTATGGTCAATTGACTCATTAAGACTGATGGTGCAGGCATTATATATATATATATATAGTATACACCATTCCATGCAACTTTAGAATCATTTGCTATCAGTCATGGAATTGTTTTTTTTTCTTTCATTTATTATTATTTATTTGTCTTTTTTAACAATTATTTTTTTGGACAGATGTCTCCTTAATGGGCCAAATACTTTTTTTGTACTTTTTAATTTAATCATTGGGTTTTGGGTGTGAAATGTGCATTTCGCTTTGTCTCTTTTTGTTAGATTTAATAAATCTTCTTCTCTACAATATAGCCAAATCTTCTAAATGCGTTTTTTAATTTTCGCCGTTAAATGCCGTTTTGAAAAGTCATGGAAATGGGGATAGCAGTTAAAAAAAACCCCTACAATTCACTGTAAATATGCAAAAAATGTTTTTGTTAGAAAAAGACATGAACTAGCCCACGGATGAACCTTTTCTCAGGGAACATATTCTATTTCAGATTAATTTCCTCTATTGAACTTGCAGCCACCACTTCCTCAGTAACCAAATCCCATTGTAACACAGCGGAAAAAAAAAAGAATACCATAATGCTTGTCTAAGACTAACCACATTGGCAGTGCTACATTTCATTTCATGTAATCTATTCCATTTATATGTTTAAATCCTTATAATAAGAATTTTAATTACTTCCAATTCCCTGCTTCCTGGTGAAAAGGCACTTAAGTTGTATAATTGACCAAGGCATTTTCTATAAAACGTGCAAAGCATTAGGGACGCCGGCAGACAACGACGCCTTCTATGAGCCAATACAACGGTATAAAAAATGTATCAGCTCGGTTTTGAGTTAAAGAAGTCTATTCACTAAACTGAGAGTGGCTAAATATGCATCTCTGTTGGCTTGAATGGGTCCATTCAAGTCCATAGACACCATTGAAGTCAGTAAGGACCATACAAGTCAATGGAGGATGCAATACAGCTTCCTGTCACTGGGGGCTGCTGGTGAGCAGGAGTATATATATATATATATATATATATAAATCTTTTGGATAGTCCTATTTATTTGGCTGAAATATGAACACCAAGGGCTTCAGTTTATGTTCATTGCTGAACATAAATACGTCACCGCTATTAAGTGAATAAATGCTTGTTACACAATTATTTCAAAAGCATTAGCTCCAAACTCATTTTTTTTTCTTGTTATCCACTGCGTCTGCCTTTAAAGTTATGAAAAATTAAAAGTTGGTTCAGCTGGTTAAAGAAACGATTAATTTTACACCACTAAAATACTTTCCCAAAATGAATTCCGAGTAATTTTTATGCAGTCGCTCTAATCTTGTCGATCACACCTCCTTTCCATTATGAGGAAAGTGAAACATAATGGATCTGTTCATTATAGTGCTCGGGGAAATCCAAATGTTCCGACGTTCATTTAGCCAAAAATTGCACACCTTTCCATTTTACTCCTTGGGGACGTCAATGACAAGCTAACTGACATAATTAAATAAGACACCGACTTTATTATTTTAAAAATTGATGTAAGAAATGCACGAACACAAATGTGAAACCCGGCTGTGCGTGAGATTATTATGTAGCTGTATAAGTATGTTCAATAAGGCTTGTATCTTTATTTATGGCAACTTCAGTGATTTATCATGGAATTTCAAAAATCACATAAAAATGTATAAGACTGAGACAGATGCAGATGTTTCTCCAAGTTCACGCAAAGTAAATTAAAGTAATAGATTATTTATTTGTAATATTGTTGCACAGGTTGTGTAATAAGGAGTGTAATATATATTCAGAATATTTAAGAGAGATACTTTATATCAATGTGTACAAAACAAACAAACAAAAAATTCGACATGTGATGGTTTCCTTTTTTTTAACGAGAATAACCATTCACCGAAGGGAAACGACTTGGTTACTATGTCTATATTCGAGTTGAGCCATTGTGGTAGGTGAGCAGAGATGGTCCTCGAGGTGCAGGACATTAAAGCTTGGCACATACTGGGTTTATGAGGTTTGTGTATAGGAGCCTCCATAGGCGTAGAAGATAAAGTATGTGAGCAATGGCAGCTGGGGTATTAGAAGACACAGGCACGTCAGTCTCCATTTCTCAAGAGAGACTTTTTGATGGGCAGAAGTTCTCCGTTAGGGTGACCACATCAGCCATGTTTTCCAGGACATGTATCATTTTTACATATTGCTGACCAGCCCAGATAAAGTGCTGCCCTGCTGTATGGGGGATGTATAACTGACTAATTGGTTTCATTCCATGAGTCTATACATCCCACATACTGCAATGTCATTTTGTACCTATCTTTTGACCCCATTGGTGCTTACTTGGTTTGGCCATTCCCAAAGCGGTTATCGTATGATTCAGTTATATGGTCATTTCCATCTTACGTTAATTTAGAGAACGCCGGTTGTTGTGCATTTAGTCAGGAGCATAGAATTGCTTCTCACATTTGTACACAGAATGTTCTGGATTCCCAACTAGGACCCAATTTGGTGAGGCCATTTAATCGAGGCTCTTATCAGTATGTGCCCAACATGACAGAAAGAAGTGACTGGCCGCGGAGCATCTGAAACAATGTTGAATACTTCGACACCACAAACCGTTGGTTAAATATGTTATTTTTAATACAAAAAAAATGTTGACTTATTTTAGGTCTAAGACTTAATTCATCTGTCATTAAACAGTATCTCCTAAAGTGAACTGACTCAAGTTCTTGCCTTTTTCTGTCAAGAGCTTTCAGAGAATATAAGTTTTGAACTAGTTTTATGAACAGCGTTCCGGCTTTAGAGCGTGACTTTTGAAATCCGGTCCAACTAACAAGGTGTGACCAATTACACATAAATGATCAAGCGGCGTATGTTGTCCAGGTCTCAGCTGCCACCTGCCATCTGCTTTCTAAGAATACATCAATAATTTGGAACAGAAACCACTTAAGAGAACATTGAGCTATTGATGATAATACTCATATCATCATCTGCTTATATCCCTGACCCCACATAGTCCACACACTATGAATGTACTTTCAAAGACATTTTTTAGTGCTTTGTGAATCAAGAAAGAACCTTGTTAAGAACTCCTTACACTGAGTTTAGGGATTTTAGTTTTTCTAACAGTATTAAAACAGAAATGCAATCTTATTAAGAAATCCATAAATTCTAGATGATTAAACAAAAGAAGTTGATGAGCTTTCTTATGTCCCTCTTTTCTAGGAGCTCGGAATGTTGGCTGGGTATGCGGGTATCGCAAGGTTCTACAGGCCTGTAGAACATGTATAGAAACAATGGGAAATGGGATTATGCATCTTAAATGCATTATTCTGTTAAACAGCTATCAATAGGTCACCAATTAATGTAAAACCACCATAAAGCCCACAGCCAGACCTACAACACCAGAAAAAACAAAATGGCCGCTCCATGGCCTTTTGACGATTGGACTGGTAGATAGCAGGTAAGAGAACTAGGAATGTTTCACGCTCAAACTATTTCATGGAGACAACGATTAACGGAGCAAACTCACTGCTTTACTGTTCCTTTAAAACAAATATACAGTCAACAGATTACTCAGCGCTGCGAAATGGGTTATTTCCATAATAAATAATAATATAATAAAAAAAATAGGCAGACTAGATGTGGTTCTTATCTGCTGTCGAATTCCATGTCTCTATTAGATGTGGTGAGTGGTTCTTATCTGCTGTTTCTACTGAAATTCTATGTTTTCTACAAAAATTAAGAAGATTAGAGACGGCGTAGAGAACTCTGGCCATTAGATTCATAAATCCTTGTAGAACATGGAAACCAGGTCCTCAAGAACAGCCGTAGCTGAATTCTTTTGTTTCAGCCCTTAGTAGCGTAATGGCTATACGAAGGTCTAATTAGTAGAAGGCTTTCCAAAAGACCAATTGTTTACAAGACTAGAGTTTTTTGGTCAAACCCCCTGTAGATACTCCAGGGTGTGATAAATTTGTCTTTTCTCTCCTTTCGGCAGATGGTTGTTGATAGGGAGTAGGTAGTGTTGAATGACTAAAAAAAAAGTACTAATGCACTGTCTATTTAAACTATGATAACCGCTGCTTTGAGATCATTCATTCTGGTAATAAAATTAGATGTTTCCTGTAACAGATTATTTGAGGTAAGAGATAGCGTGGAACTGCTCCATGATTCATTTTCTTTTTTCCTTTTTTTTTTTTTTGGGGTAGGATACTAATTTTTCCATGGATATGTGTATACAAGAACAGAGGAACTCAACGATTTTCACTCAACTTTTCACTGTCCTTATCAGCGGATCTTCTAAAAGGCTACATCAGGGATTCTTTCACAATGCGTGGAATGCTATGTTTGTATACATTGAAGGCCCATCCATATAATGTAAACGGTTTAACACATGACAGGGTGCAAATCATTTTGGCATTAGGCTACGTAAAGTAAAATACAATAACTTGATCCTGTTCCAACCTCTGCACTTTTAGCTTGACCTCCAACAGTACTTAAAAATAGTTTCTGTTAAATGTTAAATACATGGGGTTTTTTGTTTTTTTTCTCCCCGCCAATGATAATCACTTCTACCTAATGGATATAATGTTTATATTACGTTTGTAGAGTGTTAGGCCTTTAGGCCCTGATAAAGATGGCACCGCTTTGGTCAGAAGAACAGATACAGGAAAATATAATAAAAGTGATGGCGTCAATGGTTACCCAAGGAAGGAAAAGGCTGACATTTCGAGGGAATGAACGTAATTCAGCGAAAGAAATGTTTACAATAATGGGTTAAGGTGTCACAGAATTTAGAATTTCCATGAAAGCTGCCCTATATAAATATGCTTCTTATCTACATTTTCTATCAAGAAAGCGATTTTATGAGGGTTTTTTTTATTAGAAATTAAGTTTGGTCTGATAATTGTTAATTTATCTATTTGCATGTTACTTTTTATAAAGTGATGGGAAACCCTTTCCTACAAATGAGATATGGGAAGCGTTTTATGGACTAAAACAGGAAAACAGGAAGTGGTATATGTGCAAAGGAAGTGCTAAGTTCCTTAATTACGAGGAAAGATTGGAGGCATTTTATTCACTTAGCAGAAGGAAGAATGGAGGCCGTACCATCACTTTTTCATCACTTAGGGTTGGCATATGACATTAAAAAAGTGCAAAATTGTGTTTAATCTTGCTTAATATGAAGAAAGAGACGAAGGAGGAGTGTGAGCAATGGCTCTTGGAATGTAATTGTTCAGGGTAGTAATGATCTCATTCGCTATAATTCAAAAGTTTGGGGTCCATGAAAATAACACGACGGGGTTAATGTTGTAAATGACTATTGTAGCTGGAAACGGCTGATTTTTAATGGAATCTCTTCATAGGCATTCAGAGACCCTTTATCACTCTCATCGCTACTATCACTCCCATCACTCCCGTGTTCCAATGGCCCTTTATCACTCCCATCACTCCTTTATCACTCCCATCCCTCCTTTATCACTCCCATCACTCCTGTGTTCCAATGGCACGTTGTCTTCGCTAGTCCAAGTTTAAGTTTAAAAGGCTAATTGATCGTTACAAATTAAGCAGTTATTTGACAACTAGAAATATCCTTGTTTTTCATGAAAACATCAAAACTTTTGAACAGTAATGCTTATTTTATGTTAAAATTATAACTCATTGGTAACTCACAGGCATCCTGAGAGCCAGAATTTTTATAGCTGGGCAATCCAGAATGGTTCTGTAAGAATCATATAATATATGCTGAAGCCGAGCTTGTTTTGGTCCTTGCGTAAGTCCATATGGATGCATATGACATTTTTCCTTATGTAGTGGCAGGAGAGAGCTAGAACCTTCTCGTATCCACCCCATAACTAACACTAACACGTAACCATTCTAACATACACACTCACTCTAACACAAACCCTGCACTACTACTGTCAGGTCAGACAACATTGTGACCCCACTGAGCCCCTCCAGTAGCCTGGCCCTGTTAGTCTCCCTCGACATGGCTATCCTAGCTGAGTGAACATGTGACTCATCAATGGCCTGCTCACCAACTTACTAGATTTTATTTTTGTATTAACATAAATTATATAAATATAAAAAATATGTATTATCAGGTTAATCCATTTTGTAAATATACAAGAAATTTGATGTGAATAAATAAATTGACTTGAAAAATTTCTCGTTTAGGGAAATAAAGAGAAAGACAAAACGCTAGCATACTTAAGCTGAAATGCATAGGACATATTTTTAGGGTACGGTACTTTAAAAAATGGGGGAGAATGTTAAATAAAAAAAAATGCTAAATTTTGCTGAATATTTTATATAAAATTATTTATATCAAAATGTAGCACTTACTGTAGGTAAACATACACTGTGCCTTTGTTTTTTTATCGTGTAATTTTCCACTCAATATTCATATCGCTTATTATCGAGGGATACAGAATAACATACCGCTAGCTCATTCCACGGAGTATTCTGGAATTTACTGTCGTAATAAATAAAGAAACAAAGTAAGCAAATTTTTCTTGTTAAAAAAAAAATGTTTCAGAACACAAATGATTAAACAAAATGAAAATGTAAACATATAATTGTGGTTGGAAACTTGAATCAATTGTTTTTATTTCCGTGAATTATGTGTGTGGCGTAGCATTTATTGCCCTTATAAATGGCTAGGACTCTAAATACGTGGTCCCAATGGAATATTTGTTATACAGCCAGAAGGATTATTTATATCAGAAAAAAGTAGTAACATTAATAACGATACTAATAATTGTAAGGGCTGTGGTGTTTACAATAAGAAAGATAATGAAATGTAGCCAATGATAATATGTGATGGGTACTTAAATAAATCTATATAGACTATATATCCTTGTTCGGCAGCAGGAAAGTAAATATAAATACAGAGCATTCTTATTACAGATAGGAATTTTGAGTCTAAATGGTACAAACAGCATTAAATATGTTGTGTAATGAGATAACCGAGCATCTAAAGTCAGGACAATGACATCACTTCCTGTGCGGGAAAAATCAAGCGCTGTCAACGTTCCATAATAAACTTTCCATGGTTGGGGAATGGCAGCTATATAAGCTCATCATAACTCAACCGTAAATGTCCATCGACTTCCCAGACGTGCGTTGCCCCATTCGTTAAGCATAATGGTGGATGTTTGTCAATCAGTAGGCGAGAAAAACAACATGGGAGCTTCATCCCAGACCAAGTGCTGAAATAACGTGCCCAATAGGAAGATAGCTACTTGGGAGGAGCATCTCCATTTTTTTCGCTCACAGAGGAGATCTCTCCATTAGTGTATGAGATTGGCCACCCCTATCAGGGTAGTCCGGACCCAAAATCCATGGCAAGCCTCCCCTACACAAGGAATACAGCACCCACAGACATACATTTCCACCTCTCATAGGTCTGATATCCCTCTAGGTGCAGTGAGCCTGGGTGCCACAAGGCAAGAAAATCAACATGGTAGCCTCATCTCAGGCCAAGAAATGGACAGTGCTAAAGTAACCTTCCCTATAGAAAAAGAAAACCTACTCGGTCTGAGATGAGGCTGCCATGTTGTTTTTCTTACCATATACATTCTTTGTTGGTTTCTAAACACACACCAACACACATAAACGAGTGGTTATGGGGTATTTCTAAAGAACTTGTGAGTACTTGTGAGACGAAGACAGAGATGCCCAATGAGTCCTTTCAGAGCCCCCACGTTAGGTCCACATCTCTGTGGTGCTTGGGTGACGGTGACACTTCAGGAATCACTGTGATATGACTGGTAATTATTATTATCTTTTATTTCTATAGCGCCAAAGATGATCTGATACACCAGCTAAAAAGGCTCTTTAAATTTTGTATAAAAATACATTCTTGTGTTTTGTTTTGTTTTTTTATATAATTTTTTATATTTTTTTCTGTTTTTTTTTAATGTTCCTTATTGAGATTGTACTATTTTCAAAACATTTGTTCAATATGACCAGCAAAAGATTAATTCCTACTTTTTAAGATGGGGTGGAATTATACGATTATATGTACAGTTGTATTCAACTCTTCCTTCTATTAACTCAACTAGAAATATTTTAGCTTTGTAAATAATTACATTGTATGCTTATACATTTTGTTTTCTCAAAAATAAATATCATTGGACCCGAAAAAGTACACTTACATGCGCACGCACAATAATACACACACAATATATTATTATCTAAAGTTCACATCTAATTATTCTAATTCATGTACTAAATCAAAAAGACATTAACCTCCACTGTCTCTACTGGAATGCTTTTCCATGCATCCACCACTCTTGTTGTAATAAACAACATTCATTTGTTGAACCTTAACACACACACATACAAAATAAACACACAGATGTATATATAATATATAACATATGATATATATATATAACATATATAAATCAATATATACACACACAGACACATAATTACACGCAGCCAGAAGGATTTTTGTCTTGCATTGGATGACAATAAATTTCTTTTTCTTGGATTTATGTGTTATGAAAAATGATGAATTCTAGCCGTGGCAAGAAGCCCAGTTTCCCTAATTTCCTTTAATTTCCATTCAAGCACTAAGCTAAATCTTTTAAAAGACAAGACGATACATTATATATAGATATATTTTCATATTACCAGATAGGATGAGATTGAAAAAGATAACCGACTGTCAGAGCTTTGATCTATCGCAGGGTTCTTAAAAGGGGGGGGGGCCCGTTTGTTGAAAATGGGATGATTAATAATGATTTGCCTTTATAAATTTAACTTGCATTTTATACAAAATTTGACAATCTTTCTTGGCACGTTGGCGCTAAAGATTAAAGTAAGAAACTAATGTTCTTGAGTTAAATACCGTTCGATTTTTTTATTTTGTTTATTAAGTACAATAAGTTCCATAACTCTCTTGATTAAGTATGTTAGGTTTTTTTTTTTTTTTTTTTGTAGGGGAGAGTGATTCTGATTTATTTCGAAAGTGATTTGGACATGCTTTTCCCTGGCTTTAGAGAAATTCATAATTTCTGGTCGATGTCTGGAAAAGCTCCACAAGTACTGATTCCAAACCAAATTAATGTCTTCCAGAATGACCCAAGGAATTAATGAGGTTTCTGCAGTCGGCTCTTCCCAAGCAGGGTCAACTAAATCATTCTTTGGCCTCCGGTACACTTTTTTTTTTCTGACTCCATGCAAAATGATAACAAATTTTCAGATTGCTTTGAAATCAAACATCACTGACACTTTTAGTCCATCTGCTGGGGTATCCATCACACTCTGCTTCTATGTCTGCTCTAGATGTCCCCTTAATGGAGTCGGTAATTGCTGATAAATGGGGTAGTTGGCTATGAAGTCACTGCACTGGAGGTTTCTCAATCCTCATTTGCCATATCCAAAATTATGACCTCTGCCTGCGTGATATGTGTTTTTTTTTTATTTTTTTATTTTTTTTTTGCTTATACCAGACAACTAAATCCTTTTATCAATTAAGCCAACCCGGGAATCAGACAATACCGCACCCAACGAATTCTTTATGATAATATAAATTAAAGTTTAAAATCGTGTAACCGATAACATCTTCACCTTCTCGGCTTACATCTGTTAAAACTGGACTTTTCCCTTCTTTTTTTAATTTTTTAACTTATTATTATTATTTTTTATTTAATAAAACTTATATATATAGATCTTATGTGTGTCTTATTTTCTGGGCTTAAATATGACTTTTCCAGGACTTACCATGAAGCATCTGCAAGCGTTTCTAGTCTATACCTTTCTAATTCACCAACGATTTCCAAAAAAAACCCCCAAAAAACACAATGAAACTTTTATTTCAGATCAAACACACATTAAGACTGTCAGGGGTGTTATACATGATGCTTATTCATACAGGTCCTGTTTTTATTAAATGATTACAATAAATAAAACTTTTTTTAATGTGGTTTAGTAACAAAAAAAACCCGCACATCGTAAATCAACAGAATAATGGTACATCTGTTTTACAAAGTGTTTCAGGAAACATTTTTTTTTTAAATATAAAGTATAATAAGTACAACATCAGTTAATTGTAGAACTTTATATTGGTTTTGTACATCCACGGAAATTAATATGAACTTTTTTGGTATTTTATCCTTAAATCTGTTAGGGTAGGTTCCATTTTTTATTATTATTCAATGGGATTTCTCCAAAATAAAATGACAATTTTTATTATAATAATAAAACCGTTTAAAACATGCAATAAATGTTCAAAAAATGAAAGCAAAACCGTGAATGATTAAGAATAATAATAACATGGTGTTCTGTAAGCTCTATTATTGGAAGAATTTTATTTAGGGATTTTGGAGCTAGGTTGGTAATTGTTTCCAGAATTGTGAATGGAACATTTTATAGCTTAATTACTAAACATTATGTTTTTCTAGTTTAATAATACTCATACAATTAAAAAAAACGCAGGAGACATTGCAAATTTGATGATTATTGAGGTTATTTTTAATCTTTTATTTGAAGATCCGTGCAGATTTGCTTAACTTTTCTTCCTCGCCATAATGGCGCCACAAAATAAACTTTTTGACTGCTTTACGGAGAGGGTGGTAGATATATAGAACAGCCACTCGGTGGTAGAGGTTAATATAATGACAGAATTGAAACACGCGTGGGATCGGCGTACGGCTCCTGAATCTAAGAAGAGACCGACGACTGGTTACGGTTTGAGTCTTTACAGCAGGAGAAATGGGGGACTAGACGGGGGCCGAATGGGGCCGATCTGCCGGCAGAGTCTATCTTTCTTGAAAGTTGACCACTTCCAGGTAAAAGTGGAGCTTCTGTTCCCGCCACGCCTCATCGTATGATATTTATAATCATATTTTTACGGTTGTTTAACACACATTGCACACAATGGAAGAAAAGGCTGAGTGTTTTTCATCTATGGAGATGTTATTTATTTTTTTATGCAATTTTTTTTAATCTGTTTTTTATTAGTAGCCTCTAATTTTCCCACGGCTAAATTTTCCTTAATAATCTAAATCTCTCTGATGTAATTTTTTTCTGAAGTTTGTTAACATCCTTTTAAAACCACGAGCGAGGAGTTTGAGTTTACACGTACTTGGTGTTTCCTAATAACCATTTTTATTATTTTTCTGCTATTCGGTTGAGACGGGACCAGGCGTTTGTAATATTTTGTTGGCAGTAAAGGTCCCGATAGACAAGCTGGCCTGATTCACGGTGTCTGAAGGGGCAACTGGACTTTATATACCGGTATGAAATCGTCTAGGACTGATGCCTAGGACTTTTGAGGACCACCCGCTGACCTCCATAGACCGCCTCTCCCGCTATCCCATTAGGGAGGGCTCTGGGTAGTTGGAACCTGGATGTTCCTTCAGCTGCCCACGTTATATACTGGTGTTCCGTGTCTTTAAGGCACATAGTGACTTTTAATGCATTCTATGGAGGTCTTCCATAGGATCAATGGACCTGTTGTGGAAATCTCCCTTTGTAACCAGCCCAATAAGCAGCAGCATGCCAAGAGGGTGATCTCTCGCCCAAGTTTTTTTTTTTTTACAGGGGTACTGATGCCGACCTAGACCTGCCGCTCTAGGCCTGAACGTGTCACTGAGTGTATACACACAAGTTATATATTATATTTTCAAGGACATAAGGATTTCTTTAGAAATTACTTTCAGACTTCCCAACTTCTACCCCGAGTGTCACTCAAACTGGCATTCTGGGACAACGGAGAATGAAATCTGGACTCTTTAACGAAAAGCCGCACAGAGGTAGAGCTTAATGGGAAAGCGGAATAGAATGGCATAACCAGGACAACCCTGCACAAAGCGGGACAATTGGAAGGCATGTATTTTTTATACATGTAGGCCATCATCATGTTTTTTTTCTTATATTTTTTCTGGAGATTCCTTTGGTATCTTTATAGACCTTGGGGATCTCTTGTAACCAGAAGTCATGGTGAAGTTACTGGCGCCTGTATAAATATGTCTAAATACCTAAATGTATTCTTATGCTTTTTAAAAATTATAATTTTATTGTAATGGGTTGAGAATCCTGCCGGTTGCATTTCAAGCTGGACTTGAACTTGACTGCAAATTATGTTTTCCTCGTAAATTTTAAAGCTTAGGAAAATGAAGTCGAGATCATGAAACTCATTTGCTAACCTTAACGAAACAGGCCACATAGTACTGTTAATACTCGTACAACAAAGGCATGGTTTTCCAACTAAAATTTGAACTGAACGATTACATTTCCAAGGTCTGCCTTTCATTGGGACTTTACAAGCACTGAAAGGGAAGTCACATCTGGTATTGATTTCTAACAGTAATAAATTGACCAATTAGCCTGTAAATGAGTTTAACGCAAAGATAACAGCTACTATTATTGTTTAACAACTTGGAGAATGGTTTATATGATTAGTAGATCACAGTTCACTAATAAATAAGCAATTAAGCATGATAATAGATCTCAGCAAAAACAACTCCTGTATCACAGGGATATAGTCAATTGTTGTTTTTTCCACTAAACGCTGGAATAAAGGTTTTTGGGTCATGACGTTATATGAAACAGACACTGATGCAGCAATGATATCACCAAAAACCTTATGGCCATTTTTGGGGGAAATGAGTGAGATTTTTGATCTACCTGTTATATATTTAAAATTGTATTTCAGACAAAAACTCTTTAATGCTCAGAATATTCTTGTAGCTCAAAAGAGAAATTATGGACAAAGTCTTAAACGTGAGTTTTGTGTCTACTGGGGAAATCAAAACTTGCCCAAATTTGCCCAAAAATGCATGACTGGTTGAAGATGCCTCGAGATATTTTGGTTGGTCTACAGAGGCAGTAAGGAGAAGAGTTGAATCCTCCCAGCAGTGACGGCCTGTGAGTGGCTTGTTGAGGATAAGCGTGAGGACCTGCTTTCCTGGAGGGCTAGTTTGGCCAGGGTTAAGAATCTGGTTTTAGTAGTCAGGCTTGGTTCGGCTTGACTCTGGCTCTGCTCGTGCTGAGGTCAGTCTGGCTCACCCAACTCAACCAGTCTTCTCATATCCATCAATATGGCCAAACCCAACAAAATCGAGCTCCTCAAAAAAGCATTACTTATTCAATGCATTTTTTTCTCATCCTCTTTCTCTTCCGTTCCCTAGTACTGCCAAAATTCTTTCTTAGGGGCCAAACCAACTTCTTCATAGGCTTACCCGTGAACTCTCCCACTTTTCTGAGGAATCACAGCTCATCATTTTGCAATCAGGGCAGCCTAGGACATCTGGAAGTGCTCACTCCATGCAGTAGTTCTGCCTACTCCCCACTATCTTTCCTGAATATTGGGGGGGCGCCTTGCTTCTCTTAAGATGACTCCATCCCACCCCTCGCCACCCTCAATAGCTTAACAAATTTACTTTTTTTCATTCTTCCTCCATTAATAGTGCCCCCCCCCAAAAAATCCTGTCCTTTTCATTGGGCTGCTATGAGACTTAACAGTAGAGAAATACCATAATATCTCAAATGGTTCATATTACTTAAAAGTTTGTTTAGGTTTTAGAACTTTTTAATTGTTTCATGTCACATTGGAATAGATGTCATGAACACAAACTGTATGCATTGATGGTGGCCCATAGTTACATGGTGTTCCTGGAATTTCAGTGGTGTTCTTCCCCGTTGTTATTTTTCTTTTGTTTCAATTTAAAAGAAATGGACAAAAGAATAAAAAGGACGACACGCTGTTCTGTAAAATTAATTTTTATTAAGCCCCAAAATATTCACACAAAAGCATCAGATAAATGTGAAAACTATTTATAAATATTTTTCCCGGAAACATTTCATGATTTCTACTATTAAAGTAACCCTGACCATGATAAAGCCTACTGAACTAGTAGCATACACGGGAACTGCTCGGAGCTCTCCCTCGTCTGGGGGTGTGCCTTCACATGGGGGTGGGGCTAGTCCCAGAGTACGTTATATGGGCGAAAGTGTGGGTGGGGATTAGGAAAAGTGGGCAGGGAGTAGGCGGAACACAAACAGGAAGTGGCCACACACTGCTCCACAGCCCGGAGAAAGAGGAAGCTGACCTGGAGACACAGGAAGCCCGGTGCTTCACCCGGAGACTCCGGGTCAAACGAAGAGTGTTCTCAAGCATGTGACAATTAGAGTATGCAGGAGTAATACTCAGCCGGCCTGTGTGGCTCAGACCAGGCTTACCAGGTGAGGAGGAACGTGAACTATCATAGAGTCCTCATGCCTGCTCACATGGAACATGCGCAAGGACCCGTGTCCAACTCATTCTGTGATGTCTAACTTGGCCATCTTGATACTGTAGGTATTCAGGTCAGTCACATTTTGTTTTGATCTCTAGAAAAGCTGGGATTTGGCGGCTCTGCACTCCAGTTCTCCATATTAAGATATATATTTGGCCCAGGTTGCCCCAAAAGTGTCTTCATTGCTAAACACAATTTAGAATGTTTTCAAACATTTTTTTTGTCCACTTGGTGTCTTTCTTTTTAAATCAGCAAAATAGCAAATGAGTGATTTTCCAAATACTTTCACCCTTGGTTTTCCTTTCACTTTGGCCAAGAAATACAGTAAAAAAAAACCTGTCGAGAACCATACAG
Source organism: Spea multiplicata (assembly GCA_009364415.1). Classification (NCBI taxonomy): domain Eukaryota; kingdom Metazoa; phylum Chordata; class Amphibia; order Anura; family Pelobatidae; genus Spea; species Spea multiplicata. The sequence continues at coordinate 71,577 of VKOC01001320.1, read as the reverse complement.
TACCAGGCTGCATTCTGCTTGCTCACTTACACGCACATTCTAGAATTTACAATTTACATGCTCAACATTGAGGACAGAACGGTGAGAAAATGCCATTCAGCTTTTTAGCAACCTCTAAAAATACTTTGTTGGCCCCAGAAGAATCAAGTCATCCAGACAGTTTTTTTTGAATATTTATGGCAGGCAACCGAAAAACACATAAAGGATGCAATTACAAATCACAACCACATCTCCTTAGCCGGGTTATTATTGCTAGCACCATGTTTTTAGTATGCCAAGCACTGGTGACATCCAATACCGGGCCAGAAATATGTACTAACACTCAAGAATGAAACCTTATGGTTTCCACTTTAAATGACCCCTCTGGTAGGTGATGACAAGGTTTTTTTCTCTCTCCGCCACATGAAGACGAAACATTTCTCAAGCATTGCTTTTTAAGTTGGAAATAAATGGTTTACTTTACCAAAGAAACCATATAAAAATAAATTACCCAGTAGGTTCCTGTAAATGTTCACGGAACATGACCATAATTGCCGTAGAATACACAAAGATTGAGTTTTATGGTGTACTCAATCCGCAGCGTTTCTTACCTTTTTGGATCAACGTGGGATCCAACATTCTTTTTTTTTTTTTTTACAATCAAATATATTCTTAGATATACTTCATTTAACTTTTACCTTCTTGTTGAAATTTTTAATACGGAGTGTAATGAGTTCAATATGATACAAAAGAAAAAATAAGACTGCTCAAGCTCCAAACATCCAATCATCAGCCTACATTTGGGTCTGTTGATCATCTGAATATGATCAGAATATACCATAAATATGAAAATGATATTTCAGCAGGGACTCTGGAATCAGCTCGTAAAAATGTACATTTTATAAAGTGAATTATTGAATTGCTTTATACTGAATGATCATTTTAACGCACCATTTATTGGGTTGATCTTGATATATTTGTAGGTTGCTGCATTAACAACGCTTGACAAAGTCATGGCCACCTAATGGGATCCTAATGTTTCTTGTTAAATACAAGCCACATTTTCAGGGTCTTTCCTTTTTTGAAACATATTATATAACAGATTTATTTGTGCACTATATAACAATTTTTGCATGGAACTGTCACGTAACAGGTTTTCAGGAGTTAAATGATTATTCAATGCACTATATAGATTAGGTGATAAAAAATGTTCCGACATTTATAATGGACCCCTATATATTACTGGGTCAATTAAGACGTCGTCTTCCCTCTGCTGTCTTACTTATTAATTATGGTTTTAGAAAAATTTACGGAATGATCAACAACTCATGAGAAAAAGATTGGTTGCTTGCTAGCAAAAAATCTATATTGGAATTATGGCTTCCCTGGCAAATGTTGGCAGCTATGAACTATTAAATCACATGGGAGTGGAAAAAAAAAAGGTTCAAAGCACAAGATTAAGCTTACTTTTTAAATAAATGTGTGTGTTTTCCCCTAAATTTAATAATGTTAAGGTTTAGGTGGAAAGATGGCTACTTTATTCAAGATTGTTCATGAACTTTTTTTTTCTCCATCATATAGAGGGGAAATGTCACATCAGAAATAACAACACAATTAACAAATCCAACAGTGGAAACCATTCATCGCTTGATGTATAATTCTCTGTATTCCATTTTTGAAATATTCAGATTTCTATATTTTTCAGGTCTGACATCTCCAGGTTATTTCATTATTTTTTATCATGATCTGTTAGTAAAGATTCCGTAGCTTCCTGGATCCCGCCATCTTTGTTTCCGCAGACTGTGTATGAGCCTCTAACGCTAGACGTTCTTTGCAGTTGGCCAGTTCTTGAGATGGGACAACAAGACGGAAGCTTTCACATATATTATTATTTAAGTGTGTGATCACGATGATTTTGTTAAATACTCCTGGAATAGGAGTTGTTGAGAGTGTAATCTAATGTTATAGGAGAAGCTATCTACCAGAATATGGTGAAAGCCTAATCCTATACCAGTGATGGAAGAAAGGTAACTATCTTAGTTTAAGTATTTAGAACTCAAGATAATACATTAGCTTTGATACTTTGAGTCAGAATTGAACATTTTATCCTTTACTGATGCTATCTATTCCTTATCTTTGCCAATGTACTTGTATTGTGAGTTTATGGCCACAAGATTGGGGGTCTGTTCAGTGTTTGTGATACTTTAAGAGATGATTAATTACTAGTAATTTCATCAACTGACTCAAATAACAATAACAATTTTACTTGCAAACCCCCAAAAGTCTTAGTGTGGTATTGCTCAACAGCTACCGAAAATATGTTATGACGCATCCATTTTTAACTTACATGGGAATGTTCTTCAAACTGATGTAATGTTCTGTTTTTCTTCACATTTCATAATGTACATAATTTTCTCGTCTTTGTTTAATAAAAGGCTTTATAAATGGTTTGGAATTGTTGGACCTCTTAAATTCTATAATGGTTAGCACCTCAAGGTAAGGCGAAGCATGCAGGTTTTATGCCCAGATACTAAAAGAGAGGACTTAATGTGCAATGGAGAGCTTCTTCCACCACTGGGTGCTACGTTCACTGCATTGTGCCAATCAACATCAAATGAAACCTGATTGTCAGGAATAGCCAAGGCTAGACGATAGATCATATGGAGATGTGGTCAGATGACCAAGATGGGCGAGGAAATCAATACAGAATAGGTAAGATGAAAAAGTCGATGGCATAGAATGGCCAAAAATAAAAACACTTTGACGATAATGTACGTGGTCATAGCATGAGTTGTCTAAGCTAAGACCAAGCCAGTTTTGTTTTGCCTCCCCTTTCTACCAAGGCTTGGCCCTTTTCCAGGCTCCCAAGGAAGATTCGGAACTGTTCTGAATCTAAAATAGGCAAAGTTTCAGATACATCTTAAAGATGCTGTTTGGTCGTAGCGGACATTAGGTAAGGGAAAACCTAGCACAAAATAAAAATCTGACTATTGTAGACAAAATGATCGGTTCTTCATAACACCCACTCAGTCTTTACATGCCAAACCTTCTGCGAAGAACATCCACATGCTTTCAAATTATAAGAAATAATACTCAGTTTACCATGGCGATGTAGCCACATGAAAGCAGTTCATACGCCCACTGAGCTGGATTAGCATAACTTCTGTAAAGCACTTCATGGGTTCAGTAACACCCACATAATGATATAATATGTGGAAAAGAGTATATTTTTGGTCACATATTTGCATCACTACATTGCATCATCTGGTTTTATAAATGTTCTTCAGAGTTTTGGTTTCTGTGTGTTCTTCTGCCATAGTTTTTTTTTCTTTGCCCTTGGACATTGCGATCTTTAAAACCACTCATTCTTTTTACACCCAGACTTTGAAACCATGTGAAATATTGGTTATCGCTTTCTAGCTGTGTCTTTTATTGCAAATCCAGCGTAACGGCACCTTCACTTGTTACTTCTTCACAACCTTTTGAAAATGAATAGGGAATGGCAGAAAGAAAATTACGGAGGAACAGTAAGAATAATAATGGACAATATGGACAAATAGAAGACGCAAATCCTATAAAGTGCCTTATATTAGATAAGGACAGGAAATTATCTCTCCAAGGACTCCTCGTCCCAAAAAATGTAAATATACAACCAGTGAAAGAAAGTTCCACTCAAAGTACATTTCAAATAAAGCTTTGCTCTTTCCATATTTTGTATGACACTGAGACCAGCTCAGGTGCTGACTCACACCTCGGTGCCATACAAAATTGTAAGTGCATAGGTGCATAAGTCTAAGCTATATATTCTCTCCCCTCGTATATCTTTCAGAAAGTGCCATCTTATAGGCATACCTTGGAACTCTCCGGGTCAAGACTCGAATCCCCCGGGTCTTGAACGCCCCCAACGTCAGCAGGAACGCCCACCGACGTCAGCGGAAACGCCCACCGACATCAGCGGAAACGCCCACCGATGTCAGTGGGCAGTCCTGGCCGCGTCCCGCAAGGGAAGGCTCTGAGTAGCCGGAGGAATGCTTATAGGACTAGGCTTATAGGACTAGATTACTATGACCTGTAAATATATTGACGAGCATTATTTCTGTACGCTAGTGGTATAGAATCCTGTAGTTTTAAGTTTTGGATATTTATGCACTAGGATCGCCTAATAAGTATTAAAAGTGATTAAAAAGCATTACATTCAGCACAGTACATAGAAGAAGCATCTTTAACATAACCAACAATGATAGTGACATAAGTTTAACAAGTAACGTCACATCGTGGCTTCTCAAAAAAGAAATGTCTGCTGTTTCAACGCATATTCTTTTTCTTGCCTTTCGTGTACAGAATCTTTCAGTATTTAAATTAAAGCAAACTTTAAGAAATACTATTTCATATTAATACTCGCAGAAAGTGGAACGTTCACAAAATGCTGGAGAATACAAAAAAGCGCACTTAAACTTTAATTGGCCATCAAATATACCCCAAATGGTTTTAATATCTTCCTTTCCAGGAGAATATATTGTTAGTTCAGCTGCAACATCTTAACTCCATCATGATTTTGTAAGCGTTTATAGCCGCAAACTACAGTATATTCAAAAGTGTGATTTAAACCGTATTCCGCTTATATATATGCTGAAGTAGTTGCTCTGGACTCTATGAAAAATAGAAATTACTGTTTATTTTCTTATTGAAACCACATTCAGAGACATCTTTAATTTAAATAAAACACCGAGCATGGATCTGTATGTGGACCCTAACATCTAAATACCACGAAACATCCTTTGCTTATCCTTCCTTTAACTCAACTCATCTTTCTTCCTTTTATCAAACGTAGCATAGGGGCTAGGTTCTGTGGGACCCTTTTCTAAGAAAGAATTAAGCAAGACTTACTTAACATTGCCATAAATAATCAGCTTTAGTGTAGTGACAACATGACTGACAACAATGGCAGCCTACAGGTCTGCAGATATTGGAAGTTTATTCAAACAAATGAAATAAAACCAAGTTGCCTACAATGCCAAACTGTGTTACTGTATACGGCACTAAATTTAAAACTCTGGGAAAATTTAAAGACCACTGATCACTTTTTCATCCTGGCTTTCCATCTTTGTTTTGGTAGAATGTCCCTGTCCCTGTCATCAGCTGCCCCAATGTCGTTGACATTATTTAATCTATTTCCTTCCCTGTATAATGAACGTGAGGTTTCAAAAATTAAAAAAAATATATACCTGACTTACAAGTATAGCTATATATATATATACAGTGGACCTCAAACCCACAGGGAGAGAAGAAGGATCAACAATTAATTCTACCTTGTGAGTTAGTTTGCATTTATAGGGATAGCTTGCCATTCTATAAGCACAGGACACATACAGCCTCCAATTTACATGAAGAATAGTGTAACCAAGTTAATGGAGTTTAACTTAGAACCTAGAACATGGTTACTCAACACGCAACACGCAGGCCAAATATGGGGGAGAGGGTGTGCCGGAAAGCTTCTCCTTTTTCGTGGAAGTGCTCCAGAAGGGGCTAGTTTATGGAGAAGCGGACGAAGAAAGAAGACACAGGGAGAAGCGGATGGAAAATAAAGAAAGAAGGCATAAGAACAAGAAAAGGCAAAAGAAGAAGTGGAGCTCTAGGAAAAAGACAGGGACGGGAATCAGTTGGTGAAGAAGGTAGTGACTATTAAGAAATTAAGAAAGAAAGTGGGAGTGGGAGTGGGAGTAAGAGCAAGTGAGGGTGAAAAACCAACAGAATGCAAACGTAAATGATGATGGGATTTATGATGCATGACTGTCAATGACTGGCTCAGTCTACAGTGATGGGAGTTATGCTGCACCGCCATCAATGTCTGTCTCAGTATATAGTCTTGGGAGTTATGCTGTATAACTGTCTGTGTCTAGCTCACTAGATAATGATAGAAGTCAAGCTGTACCACCATCTGTGTCTGGCTCACTATATAATGATAGAAGCCATGCTGTACTGCTTTCTGTGTCTGGCTCACTATATAATGATAGGAGTCATGCTGTATGTTTTCTCTCAATGAGAAATGAATGAGGCCCAAGCAACCACATACATATCTGATGAAGTTGCCCACTGCAGAAAAAACTTGGACACCCCTGACTTATAGGCTTTTCATGATCAGCCAGTGATTTACTCTCGTAACATGGGATAAAACTAATTACAGTATGTTTTATACTATCATTTCCATGCTTACAATGTATATGGGGAATAATATATATATACAACTATTACAAGATGCAGTTCAACATCAATCTAAAAAAAAACAGTGTAAAAGCCAGCACAAGTTAAATTAAAGTGTATCTTGTCTGTGTTGTTATTTTCTGGAACTAATGAAATATAAAAATAGCATGTACTGTTTATTTCAATAAGATTTAGAACAATTTAGAGTGCATGGATCAAAGTATTAAAATGCTCCTATTGGAACAATTTCAGGAAATATACACATATATCATCCATCTTAAGAATGCAAACCCACAATTTGACAGATTTGGAAAATATCTCATCTTAAGTGGATTTAGCTAAAATATCATATTTTAAAAAAAATAATTCTCATCACTATTTTTCCCCCAAATCCTTTTGGGATCAGTCTATTTCTTTTATGGCAGACAATTCAAAATAATTTTAGATTTGTGTTAAAAAATATTTCAGCTACTCCAGACCCCTAGTCATGGCCAAATGTTACCTTTTTGGATGACTTCAAGCGTTGCGTAGCTAGGGTAACGCACTGTCAGGATCCACGGGAATTAAAACAGCAACCCTGAGCGTGGCAGACCGTGCAACTATCTGTCTCACCACCAGGAGGCACTGGGTTCCTGCCTCCTCTATGTCCCTGTCCAGGCCCATCAGCCAATTAAAGGGCCTTTATATACAGTACCAGAGGTGCTCCCAGGCTCCCTTACCAGAGCATTGCAGTATTGTTAGTTTTGCTTGATCCATGCATTTTGTTTTTTGACCCTGGCTCTGGACTCCATTTATATTCTCTTTAGCTTGACGATTGACCTTGGACAGTTGTCAGTTGATGCCTCCGTCTAATACCAGTTTACCATGATTATTGACCTTACTGTGTATAACTTTGGCTTGCCTGCCTCATCTGCCAGTCTCCATAGACTCTGCTGCCGTCTGCCGGCTCCCCAGTCTGTTGTCCTCTTCCCGTTTTTTTTTTTTTGAATGGCTCCTTTCCTTTGGTAAAAATTGAGGACCTTCATGGAGTTCATGGATCATTTCCAGATGGAGCCTTAAAAAGTACAGTAAGTGTTTTTGTTCTTGTACTGGTGCGCCAACCTCATGGAAACCAAAGGGTGCTTTTATGGATCTCACCCCCCACCAAGAGGACTAAGTTGTGGGAGGTATGTAGGGTATTTCATTTTTTTTACTTTTTGGTATCTTAACACCCTACATCACACAGGACAGGAATGGTTTCCGTGCCCCTCCATAAGGGATTCAAGTTATTCTGAACCAACTCACCTCAGTGGGCAGGGGGTGAGACGGCAAGGCTTGTCCAAATTTTTTATTAGAAAGGTAATTAGGTTTACTTCCACCCCCCAGGTGTTCTGTGCCTCCCATAGATTTAAAAAAAAATATTAATTAACCCCTATACATGCTAATATATCCCCAGGGTTTTTTTTAATTACCCTCCCACCACACATGGTGGTTGCAAGGGGAAGTTTGGGAGAAACAAAAGCTTCAACCTGCAAGCGCTAATGCTATTTGACTTTGGTGACTTCTTGTCCAACTCGTGTGAGTTTGCTGTTACATTTTTAACCAACTCGCATGCACTTTAGTGAATAGACCTGCTTATCTCATCCCATCTCACTATTGCTCTCTCTTATCTTCTGCGTCTGTCTTCACTCGATCATCGTTTTCCTCCTCCTTCTCTTGCTATTTTTATTCACCTCTATAAAACCAGACAAAATATTCTGAAAAGAACAAAACTGAACCTCAGTGTAAATATTGCATTTTTGTTCAGGTGATATATTTTCCCCTTAGAAGGGTAATACACAGAATTCCTGTTGTAGTGTATTTTATCTTTGTAATGGCGAATAATTTATACTTTCGCAACTAATTAATTTTGGTCGTCATATCTTAAATAAATCATGCATACGCTCTGGGGTTTTGAATTCATTCGTGTCGGCTATTATTAGAATTCACTTAATTTCTCTGTTCCTTTTGATAAATCTCATAAGGCAAAGCTCCTGATTAATTTGGAAAGATAGTCTGAGCGAGTTTCTCTGGAGCTGATGAAGTGGGGGGGGGGGAGGATTGGTTACGGTTTTGCCAATCTTTTCAATTACTGTCATTCTTAAAGAAAATATTAAACTGTTTTCTGAACAGTGTCTTACGGTATACACACTATTTCAAAATCTTCATGACACAATTCCTTCTAGATTTCAAGAGCTTTTGAAACTCAAGGAGTTTAAGGTGAACTAGAGTTCCAACAAACATCAGGGCTTCAGGTAATGCTTGAGTGGTACACTCAACTCTAGCTGGGCACTCACACATCTTGGCCAAGTTGGCAGTAGGCTCCCAAAATATAATTTTTATCAAGCTGTTGACCAGATTGGCCCAGAGAAACTCAACTGAGTTGGCTGAAGTTCACTGAGTCGCTTATTAATTAAAATGTACTCAACTGCGAATTTGACTACAAGTGGAGTTGACTTAACCTTTCTTGACTGCCATCTTACTATAAAAAGCAAGTCTCTATCAAAAGGTCTCCAACTTGAGAAGATCAGCTCCACTTTTCGAGGTTATGTCAGCAGACTGTCCATTAAAAAAATAGGTTTACCAAACTCAAAGGTTATCTTGCAAAAATTACTGTGGACTTATATGAATCAATATCGACTCCAACTCAGTAGCCCTTATCTTGTTACTAGCCCCACAGCCTAGTGTACAAGTTCCTGATTCCTACGTTAATATAACTTGAATATTTTTTCTCTTAAATATTAAATATACAATGATTTCTGTTATTTTCTACTTCTTGACCTGCCATATTACTGCTGCATCACATTTTAAATTCCAGCTAAGCCTAAAGATGTTTACAGAGCAACTGCACACTTTTAACCAATTGGTAGCACTAGAGGCTAGACTTGTGCCTTCGGATTTGTATGTATTGTAAATTTAATGAAATTTGCCGATTTCCTCAATTCATATCTCAGAAAACAAAGCAAAAAGCTAAAAAAACTCTCTGAATGTCTTCCTATCTTATCTGCCATCCATATCTTGCAGCTCCGCTTCCATGTCTCTCATTTTGTTTATCTTTTTGCTCTGCGTTTTCTTCTTTCTTCGTCCGCATGTCTGTGGATGTAATCTCCTGGCGAGGGTTATCCTAGTGCAAAATGCCGGAGCTTCCAGTGACGTCCTTTACCCCCACCCTCCAATTGGAGGCGAGGATGTCACCAGGAGGTTATGTTCGCGGAGATACGGATAAAGAGAGAAAAGAGGAGATAGAAGACAGGGGAAAGTAAAACAAAAAGATGCAGAACAAGAAGATGCAAGACACGGATGGGGAGCTGGTGAGACATGGAAGTGGTTGGCAAAGAAGGTAGGGAGAGATTCAGAGAGCATGAGAGAGAGTGTGAAAAAAATGAGTCTGAGCGCGTGACAGTCTGAGAGAGTGTAAGTAAGAGTGAATGTGGGCACTGATCAACGAATTTTGTTCCGGAATTTAAAAAATTACCCACATTTTCGTCAGAAGCAAATGGTCAGGAAAGGGAATTTGTTGTCTGAAAATGAATGGGCCAAAAAGTTGTCCGAATCATTTTTGGCCCATTTACACATGTCCACTAGAGGCTTATGCCAGGAGCTGATTGGGAATAGCAAAGCGGCTTTAAGGCTAGCGGCTGCCTAATGGTGTTTTTGCTCACGTGGCATGTGGCTGGGCCGCTGGCTGAACGTGGCAGATTGGGTAAATGTTTGGGGCTGTTGACCAGTCTGCTAAAACAATGCAGGCAGAGTCCAGGAACTCCCATACAGACCTGGCTTCTTGGAGGATTACATAGCAGTTCTCATGATGAATGGAAAATGAAAGGAACTTTGCATGAAACGGCCTAATTAGACCTTTCGTGGGTGCCAGAGCTGGACAGTATAAATCTCAGTAACTTATCTCAGATATAAGAAATTCCCCTTTTAATAAAACTAAGACTTTCCACTGGTTGTCAGTGCAAATAATTGAGTAAAACAGTAATTATTTCCTCTGTTTAATACTGTTGTTCTCCGGAGATACCCATTTTTATTTATTTCGGCCCATTCTGAAGTGTTAAAATTGGCTGCCATTTTTTCATTTATAGGAAGTAATAATTTTCCTGCCAAATCCCAACATACATCTTATAAGATTTCAAGGGAAAGAAATATACTCACCCTATAGTATTCATTAAGAAAGCTCTGATTTCCTATGTGTTTTATAAAGAAATAAATGGTTTGACACTGAAAAACACTTCATAAGATTGCCAAGCGTCAACTCAATTAAGTTGCTATATATATATATATTGAAACCTCTTGGTCTCCTCTTGGTCTCAACGGGCTACACAAATGATCATGCCAAGGTAGTTAAACCTCAATTAACCCTCTAATTGCCAGAGGTTTGCTCAATATTTTCCACATAGGAACCCAAGACAGGTTATTATGAACCATTATGTAAAAAAGATTCTTTAACTGTAATTTTTAATTTGTTGGTAGCTTTTAGTTTTTCATATGCCAATAGTGAACAAATAATTTATTGGAAGGTGTTAGTTTATCTTGGGTAGATTAGTTTTATACGATTAAGTGTTTTTCTATAATGAATGTGTTGGAAGTATATTGTTTTTTATTATTATATAAATATATTCAAACTAAATTAAAATTTGAATATTGATAAATACTGTTCTTAATAGTCTTCATACTACATGCAGTTGACACCTGTAATAAAACATCTTGATCAGTACATTATAACTTAAAGGTGCTGTTCCACCAGTTTTTTTAACAGTTTTATTATTTTATTATTTTCTCCAAAACTGTAATGATATAAGTCCAATACAAAAACGTCTACATATTTCAGTTTCTACGGCAATAACCTATCAGTGCCTGCTTTTGTGTCACATGACAATTAAGCATTTCCTGAAAGAATGCAGCAAATTTTAGATCATTAAAGAATTATTTCTGGGGAGGAACGACTGTGATTATTTCTAGAAATGATGGTTCTAATGTTCCATTTAGACATGAAAGTGGTGGAACCTTTTAATGGTGGTTGACCCAACGATTATGGCTGTCCTTGTCAACAAAATGGAATGTTTTTATATCCTTTGGACAGTTTGTTTTATATTTTTCAACAATCTTATTGGGGATACCTTGGAACCGTCAAACGTATGCCTTTCTTTAAATCAACCTTAGTAACTACGGAAGAACAGGTCCATCCATCCTTATGGTTGCAGGAAAACCATTGGGAACCAATTGATAAACTGGGGGGCAAAATCACTGCGAACGTCAGTAAAACTGCGCCAGTTTACTACCCTACACATATTCCAAATTCATCGTTTAGCTAATAAACCTCTACGTTCAGATTTAGTATCATCCTTTTTGTTCACCCCCCCACGGAAAGAAAAAGAGCAAGAATTTACAGGATTAAGATAGAATGACATAAAACGATGAAGTATTTATGTATTTTATAACTAGAAAATTATCGTCTGTGCATGCTTTCGCTGGGTAAGAATAACAGTAAAACAGTCTGATATCTGTGCTGAACGTAACTTTAAGGAACTGTTTATTGGGATTTTAAATTTAAATTCCCCCCTCCAAAGATTCAGGCACTAAAATACTGACCTAAAAATGCCTTTGACCTGAAGTTTATGACTGTGTAGCCCCGTAATGAACACATTTAATATATAGCTGTCTTTGTATAAATGGCTTCTTCAGACCAATAGATCTTTCGCTTGAGTTTCTCCGTCTGAAACGTTTCAGCGTTGCGTTCCTCCGAGTCTTTAAAATAAGCCGTGGGGTGATGTCATCTACATGCCTTGAGGAGAAACAGATTCCAGAGCTTGGCCGGCTATCATCTATGGAACATCTCGATGGCTAATTACTGTCATGTTATGAGAATGTTTTTTTTATTTAACAAAAAAAAGGGCGCCAGAGATCCAAATAAAACATAAAATTGCTTTGATATAATAAATAATACTATCGCTGTTTAAAAATGTTATGGCTTTTCTCTAATAGTTTCTGAGTAAGATATTGTCCAGCGCCGCTGAACTTGTTTTGGTATTCTAATATTTAAGATAAGGACGAGGTGAAATTCTTTAGACAAACTTTTAAATCATTGCAGCACAAAGGCATTATTTGTCTCCTTTAAAGTTTTACATCTAGATTAAAATACCTAGGGGGTGCTTAAAAAAAAAAAAAAATTTCAGGAGAACAAAATCACAAATCAGGAGAAATACAAATGTACATTAGCAATGATCTGGAAATGAAGATCCTATTTTTGAAAAAAATATTTGGCAGAGGTAAGTGGGAGCGGGGGGGTTATAGTAGAAATGCAAAAAAAAAACACGTAACAGTTTTTACAACTTAAACACAATATATATATATATTAAACTTGTGCATTCAGATTCTTAGAAATTACAAATTTACTGAATTTTGGTAAATTCGATGAATCATATGAAGCCCTGTAAACAAGGCCAAACCCCTCATAAATCAGACGAAAAGCTCTACATTTTTTTGCCACATTCACTCACGCTTTCACTGACATTCTCTCTCAAGCCCTCTCTAAATATTTTCCTACCTTCTCTGCCGACCATTTCCACTTCTGCAGACCACTTTTGCTTTTGCCAACCACTTCCATATCTTCTATCTTCTTTCTTCTTCCTTCATCTTCAATCTATCTTCTATTTTTTGACTGAATCTCAAAACTTGGCAGGAACGTCCGCCAAAATGGTGACGCTTGTGGTGCCATCCTCTACCCGATCCTCCAATGGGAGGAGAGGATGTCGCCAAAATCATTTTGCTCTCACTAAAACTCTGGGCAATATGGCAGCAGTAGCTTTTGGTGACGTACTCCCCCGATTGGAGGATCAAGCCAGAGGATGTGACAGGAAGAGCAGCCATTTTGATGGAAGTTCCAGCCAGGTTCTGTCCATGGAAATGCGGATGAAGATACAAGATAAACGAGAGAAGAGAAAAGATGAAGGAGAGAGGATGAAGAACAAGAAGATACGGAAGCAGCAGTTGTCAGCAGAAGTGGAAGTGGACCGTGAAAGTGGTCTGCAGAGATGGTAGGGAAACATTTATAGAGCGTGAGTGAATGAGAATGAGAGAGAGTGTGAGTGAAGGGGCCTGCAAATTTCAGACTAAAATACTGAGCTATTTGTTCCATTTTTGTCTGCTTCATGGGGTCTGGCTTTTTTCGCGGCTTTGTACGAGGCGCCGAATTTGCCAAAATTCTGTAAATTTGCAGTTCGTACCATTCCAAATGCACAAGACTAACGTTGTGCATCTGGCAGGTACTTTGAGGGTATTCAGAAACGTGTCAAGGAAAAAGAAGAAGGAAGTCAGCTTTTGTACCATGTGACTCCCCGGAAGAATAAATGCACTGCTAAGCATGTCGAAAAAACACACAATGTCACACAACAGATGTTATCATTTTTATGGCAAAAAAACCCCAACAGCCTATGTTTAGAGAATTTTTGTGAAGCATCATTAAATTCATGGACAATAAATTACTCATAAACCTATGTGTTAATAATGTCCCGTATAATGTCTTATGCACTGTAGATCTTATAATAATGGCTTCACGTCCCAGCTCTGCAATAAATATTTGGTGAGTTGCCTCCGTTGGTGCTGAGAATTAGCAGCTGTCTGATGGAATGCGTGGAAAATCTCAGTGCAATTTCCTCTGAGATGTTTAATCTCCCATTTTATGAGCTGCACAGAGCAGCCATATTGAGCTCTCTTCAACCGAGCACGGATTTTCACCACAGTGGACAATGCAACCTTTTGTTTTATCGACCTTAGTAAAGCAATCACGGATAGGGACAAAAGTGAGAATGGATTGTTAAGATCAGAATTCTTTTCTCAGTCTAGTTGTTAAATATACATACCGAGATCTGACATGTTGATTTTTTATGGATTGAATGTTTTGTAAGGATTGGGCAAGAAGTTGTATACAATACACAGGGCCGGCCCTACAATGGAGCCGACTGGGGCAATTGCCCCAGGCGGCACTTTAGAAGGGGCGGCACTTTGCTGCCCCAAGCGTTTTTTTGTTGTTGTTTGTTTTGAAGCGGAGGAGAGAGAGAGGGGCGCCGAGTGGTTTTCGCTTACCCGATCGGCGCCCCCTCTCTCTCCTCTGCGGCGAGTCTCCCTGTTCGGTCTCGGTGCCGGCTTGTAATGATGAGCGCCGGAAGTGGCGTCAATTTCCGGCGCTCAGCATTACAACCGGCACCGTGGCAGAGCAGGGAGACTCGCCGCAGGACTCTTTAAGTAGGGGGGGGGGGAAATAATGGCGTCAGCGAAGTTTAAAATGCGTCGGCGGGGGGGGGGCTGCGCATTTTAAACTTCACGCCAGGTGGCGTTAAGTCTTCGGCCGGCCCTGACAATACACAGACTTGACATACAATTATGCGAAAGGATGGCCTACTTCAAGGATGGTCAAATACAGATTTCTAGTTAAACTACAACTCCAATGGAAATAGCTTGGAACTTTTTGGGATGGCACTGGAACCATCTACTAGGGCCGCAGGTCAGCCATTGATCTGAGTGGCAGGGAGGAAGTGGTGTTTGGATCTCCCTACTTCCCAGCCTGGTTCTTCTAAGTTCCCAATCCCTTTCTCACTATGAGACTAGACACACCACCATGCATAGCGAGACCTGACTCCCCTACCTGGCTCCTCTCCAACCTGGTTTCCATAGGAATCAAGAAAACTCCTTGACGTGACCTGATGAGTTCCCAAGTATGCCCAAAGACAGATGAGAATCAAGGGAACAGTAGTATAACAAGTGGAAAATAAAACCCATGGTACCTACCTTCATAGAGTACACACTTACACTTTTCCCAATGTCCTACACTAGGTGCCCTTGTGAAATCAAATGCTATCAACATCATGGGTAGTTACCGAAGTTATCCAGAAATCATCACTGTTTTAACTGATTTATAGTAAGCAGCTTTTTTGGATAACTAGAACAATAAACATAATATTTTTTATAAAAAAAATCCACCTTATGTCCACCTTAAGACTGTCCTATATGTATTGTGCAAGCCATGCCTGAAATTCAGCGTATGTGAGAGGGCATACAAGCAGTATAGAAACTAAACATGAAATCATTTAAGTAAGTTATATTTTGAATCAATAATGACATATCGGAGCTTCTTTTATTTTCTTATATTTGTACTCTTGCACGCCATCGATCATATGCTTGAAGCTAGAGGTGAATCACCGGTTAATATGCACTTTAGAAGCTGGCACGTTTCAATGTCTAACTCTGTTATTATAGAAGAAAATGTTTTTAATTTATTATTTTTTTTTAAAAAGAAGATAAAGGCTTACTTTCTGATATTAAAACTATGCTTCAGACCATTAAGTGATAGTTTATTTCTGTCTGTAAACCATGCTTGTCTTTAGAACACTTGAATGTCGTAAGAACCTCTCATTTTTCTCGGCGGTCGAATTATGACCGGCCAAAAACCAGTTGAAACATTTACAGAACATAGTGATTAGTGATTACAGAAGATAGTTGCCCCAATCTGAGCTTTTAGTGAAAACTTGTGGTCCATTACGGCTCCTAGATTTTTCACCTAATGAGTTGAGGAGAGACGGGACATGGAGGGGTTACCTATGGTGGGACAGAACTCTGCTAAAAATGTTTGATGGGCAAACATTTGTTTCTAGCACCAAAAGTTCCATTTTATCTGGGTTGAGTAGGATTGCCATCATCCAGTCTTGAATGGCATATTGTGATGATATCGGCATGCTTTCCGTGTTATTGATCCAAGTTATATTTGTTTGTCACCTGCATACAAGTGGAAATGTAGTCCTCTTGATCAGGTCTGGAAGGTGTTGGCCACGACTGGACTGGCGACGATGAGGCGGCTTGATGACTTAAATTCAGCCAAGGCCTGGATAATGCTACATTTTCATAATCACATAGCATGTGGCCCGGGCATATCCAGCCAGTGGCCACATACTGCAGCACCGTGTGGCGGGCATGTGGCGCTGTCAGCCAGTGGCCAACTGGGCATTTGGCTGGTGTGCCAGATGGCCAGGCCTAGCTACAACATAACTTTGCAGATAGCTTTCTAGAACATATCCTTGAAGATAAATTATGTAAGAACAAAATTGTCATATTTCATATAATAAGCAACATTTGCAGACAATCCCGTGTTAAGGTGAGATACCCAGATTTGGGGTGATTTAAGAAATGGCGTAGATTAACAGCAAGAAACTATAATGGCTCCATTATATAAAAATGTTCTTTCACTATGATTTTCTTGCAAGTTTTTCAAGACTGTTAAATATTTCTCAGGGACAGGATAAACAGAGAAATGTCATTTGGCAGATATAAGAAGAAAAAAAGATTATCTGTAGGCTGAAAAACATGAAAACTGTTTTTGCGGGTTACTAAAAACTAATAGTCCTTTTATTCTTCAGCCAACTTTCCCTAATTTATCTTGGTTAGTCGGGGAAAAGTCTCATGAAACGTAAAACTTTTTTTTTGCAAACTAAAACCCCAAAAATAATATTTTTACATTTATAAACTTCTTTAACATACCTATATTGTAGTTTTAGTTCTTTCAGGAAAGGGAAATGCCAAAACCATACAATAAATTACAGGGGTAGTTTTGCTTTTTTCCACGTGTAACCGTTCTCTCTCTCTCTCTCTCTCTCTCTCTCTCTATCCTATTTTCTCTCTCCTCGGCAGTATTAGGGATTCTCACTTTATCAATATATATGTATGGTACCCTAATAATATCATTTAACATCATGAAATATTATATATGTCTAATATACTTTATGCTTTATATATACAATACCGTTTGGGGTGACTTAGAAATGTCCTTGTTTTTGATGGACAAGCAGAGTTTGTCCTTGAAATAACATGAAAAGGATCAGAAACGGCTGATTTTTAATGGAATCTCTTCATAGGCGTACAGAGGTCCTTTAAATGGAACGTCCAATGACGGGCCAGGGACATCACACAAAAACGGTCAGGTAACGACCAATGACGTGCTTGGCCCCTCCCCAAGGCATCAACGCCGTAAACTGTATAGCGGCGGACGCTCGTTTTAAGCGAGGCATTCAACAACACCTAACACCCACCCCAGGACGCGATGTGACTGCTCCGGGGAGAGCGGTCACAGCCGCCACTGCGAGAGACTTCGCCACTCGTAAGATGTCGCCGCGTCCTTTAAATAAATAAGCAAGTTGTGAAAGTTCGCCAGAGGGTCTGTTCAGACTCTCTTGAGAACTTTGGCTCCCCTAGCAGGTTGAATACAGAATACTGTTGTTGTGTGAATGTTAGTAATGGGAGAGAGAGAGAGAACATACGAGCCAAAAAAAGAAACTTTTTGCACAATGTATGTGCTGAATTTTGTTCTAACCGACGGGCTCCCTGTATAGGACTGAACGCCAAGGCAAATGTGCCAAACTTTCACCAATTGTGCTCCAATTACCCTTGGTGTGCCCAGAGAAAATGTCCAGAGAAAATGAGAACGTTTTCCAAATAGTCCGTAACAACTTAAGAGTTACATGAAAGGTTGCAATAAATTAACACCACATGTAGCCTTTATGATATTTTTCCTGTAAATGGTGAATCTTAGCCACCAAACTGAGGGAGTTAGACATTCAAGAGAGGCAGAGATGGACCTGTTTAACCCCTTAAGGACAATGGGCGGTCCCTAAACCCATTGAAAACAATGCAGTTTGAGCCCGTACATGTACAGGCTTTGTCATTAAGGGGTTAATGGCGAGAACTCATGAAAATCATCTGTCTATTAACCTTGGATTATGCAATGGCCACCGTGGTTCTTATTGTAGAAGAAGCTCACCGGGGTTGACTTTATATTGAATGGCGCTATCAGGATGTTAACTGAAATGTTCAGCTTTTCTCCATAGCCTTCATTGTGTTGAGGTCGGAGAGTAGCAACAGATTTATGTATGTTTAAATGTACCCTTAAATGTTGGAAAACTGGTCAGGAAAAATAGTTATTATTATCCATTTTAATAACATTTTTTTTGTGTAGTATTTAAAACAGATCCTACTTTAATAATGTAATACAACATCTTGTCAGGATTTAAATGGAAACTTTAAGTAAGATTAATGTATTTTATTGTCCAGGAAGATATCCCAACATGCCACACAGTTTAGTAGAATTGTAGATATATTGTCTAATATTACAGATGAGAATTCCAGTCACAATTCCCAATTTACCTTTCCATATTTTACATTAAGAAATAATAATTCACTATATTTAAGACGCTTCTCTTTATTTTCATAACATTTCTAAAATGTTTAAGTAATTCTTTTGAAAACACTACTTTTAATGTCACATGTGGCTGTATAAAGAAGTTCTTTAAGTAAAATACTCTTTTCCTCCATTTACCCGCGTGTGCACTGAGGCAGAGAATCTGAGACTGGTGGGTTCCAATGGCAATGGGTCAATTAAATTTATGTCCGTCCTGGCTTTAGTGGTCTAATCTCTGTTTGGTTTTGGATTCTACAGACACAGGGCAGCCTTCTTATAAATACAGCACTTAACTCCACAATAACATTCAGACCAGTGATAGATCTCCCTGCTCACACTTTAAGGGACATCTAACTTTCTTCTCATGGTCAAGTGTACCAAAGTGTGTCATGCCAGAGATTGTGTATAAGTGTATGGTGTTAGCGTGTGTATCAGCATATGTTGTTAGAGTGTGCTCATGTTAGTGTGTGGTGTTAGCGTGAATGTGTGTCAGTGTATGGTGTTAGAATGTTAGAGGCGAGCCTAGGGTTAGTGGCACATGGGTTAGGGGAAGAAGGAGATAGTGTGTGTGTCTGAAAGTAGGCATCTGTGCATTAGTGTATGGTGTTAGAATGAATTTTTTATGATGTTACTGAACTCATGCAGGGCTGGCCCTACTATATGGGAAACTAATGTCATCAATCTGTAGGGGGGCATATTTCGCTGCCCCTTTACAGCTTCACAGGACATTGCATAGCCTGGGACCCCTGGGTAATCCTGCAGGCTGCTCATGATACAAGTTGTACTGCTTTGATACGAGGAGGCAAGCCACAAGCACACAAGTATGTTGAAAAGCAACTAGGTAAAGGTATATAGGTGAATATTTCTTATGCCTTTATTTTAGCAAGCATCATTCTTATTTATTAAATAATATGTACTATTAAATGCATATACAAAAAGGAATGTAAAGGTTTTGGGCTTTAGCACCAGATCCTTTTGGAACCCAGCAACACCCCTCTTCCCCACTGTAAACATGGATTTAAATTAGTGTAAACAAACGAATTTTTAATTAAAAAAAGCAGCAAATGAGCTTTTGTAGACTACAGCTCTCATCAGCATCAGTCAGACTGTTGATGTGGGTGCTTTAAGTTTTTAATTCATAAAAGTAGCGCCTATGCTAAGATACCTAAAATTAAGCCAACAGTGAATAGGATTTTAATTTTATTATCAGATTTTTTGGCATATATTTGCTGTTTCCGAAATTGTGGTAGAACATCGTGACCAAACTGTGCCTTCCGGTGTTAGATTGGCATTGAATTTAAATCAAAGTGGCTATTTAAAATAAATAAATCAAGATGCCTCTAAACAATTTGTCCTATCTTAAAACTAATTAGTATATGAATGAAGAGTGCTTTTGACAATGTTTAACTGAGTCAAACTGTTAGTGAAGATAAATGGAAGAATGACACTTAACACATGCCTTTCATTCATTAGCAGTGATAATTTCAAAGAAGAGGGATTAAGGAAGCAGATACTCTGAACACTTCCAAAGTAGCAGTGAGTCTCGAACAAGTCGAAAATGCCAGATAAGGATATATGAATAAGAAAACCCTTTGTAAACGGCTACAGTCCGAATCTTACGTTTTAGCAAAGGGGGGTGAATGTCGGCACTATGACATCATACAGTCTAAAGTTAATTCCATTATATTATGATGACTAAAGCAACCGGGACATCCAGTAACAATGTAATTAGTTTACTTAGTTTCACAACAACCGAAATATCATGGTTTTTCTTTGCTCGGAAAATGACTCAAGTATGGAGTTTTAAAAAAAAATTCTCGATGAAGTCATTTCCAAAGGGCCTACTTTATGTGGGGGTTGCAACTGGACTTTAATATTATCTTTTACTTATACAGCACCACCAATGTAGCCAGTGCTACATACATTCAAAGGGTCTGAGGAAACAAACGTTGACAGACTAAGACGGACCGGTACATTAAATAAAGAGGGCTCGGCTCACAAGCTTACACTTTATTCAACTGATGCATTTTACAGCCTACATGTTACATTTACAGCTTACCGCATGTAAAGGTGACACATCCATCACCTGCCAATAGGCAACATTTGTTGATCGTGATTGTTTTGTTCAGTAATAAAGTGGATTGGAATTGGGTGAGCCACAAGTATAACGGAAGTGCGGCAAAGCAAGTTGAATCACAAATGTTGGGCTAACTCTAACATGGCGCAATACCTGAAACGTTTACTTGGATATAGCCATAAAGGTCCAAGAGAGTCCAAGAAAGTCACATATGTTTTCAGGACTGGAATGAAGGCACCTCTGGGGTCCAGGGCAGACTAGATGGACCATATGGTTCTTATCTGCTGTCCAATTCTGCATTTCTATCAAAAGCACACAATTGTCTTCTATTTTGGTTATTATTTGGTTATAATGCCAAGGTTGGCCAGAGTCAATGTATTTTATGGTCTTTACAAGTAACAAAAACGTACATTTCCTGTGAGTGTTGCAAGTTCATTAGCTAAATTCCCCCCACTACTGTTTTCACGGAGAATTTACGGGCTAACAAAGGATATAACCATATATGGGCTGTGTCTAGAAAAAAAGAGAATCTCCACATTTTCTCATGGACATCTCTGAGTCATAAAGATGTTTAAAAGTTCGCAACATACATTAATCTAGAAGGTTTACAATGACACATGGTGGGCAGACAAGATCCACTCAACCCACAAGATCCACTCAACCCACTTAAGCGTCGTCTACCCGGCTTAAAAGTTTCAGATCCCATTTCATTTCATGTGTATTTCACGGATACTTCCCCTCCAGGGTCTGTAGCAAGTAAGGGTTTCAATCTTCAATTTTAAGCCATTCACTACCATAGTTGTGACTTGTGACTTTTTATTTTTAAAAATGTATAAATTCCAGAATTAATAGGGTTTAAAATATACAAAGTTATATGTTAACTGTATCAGGCTTTATTTTTAAAGAAAATGAATAAAACACAAAATTCCATAACTTTTATGAATACGGGGCAAACAGATTCATAATACCACCTTACCTATTGATTGCTAGAATGCACTCATGTATCCCCAAAAAGTGAATATCCATTACCAAAAAAAAGGCAAAAAAAAATCCAATTTTATTTTAATATATTATAAGGAATCGCACAACAATACTAAGAAGCCACGTTGGACACGACTGCGATATTTGACAAATTGATAGCCTTTTTTGTTAATGAGTAAACTACTGACCATAAAAAGAAACTTAAATTCCAGACACGTTAACTAAGATCATAAATGAATTCCAAAATGCTGACTGTTCCAGAAAATCCAGCATTTCAAAACCACTTGGCAAAAAAATCTTAGTTTAAAATTTAGATAAACTGCTTTATATAGCCTTCAGTTGTAACATTACTGAAAAGTCAAATTCTTTAAACACGGGTTTCTTTGAATTTTTCAATGCGTTCATTAGATGGTAGCGTCCCGTAGGTTTGGAGAGATCAGTAGTACAAACCGAGAGGGAGAATAAAATGCAGTGTTGGCTGTTTCTAATTTTTTTGGCACAATATTTAAACCTTCAGTTCATTCACCACGAGGGATGAAAAAAAAAATAGTTTGAAATATTTCACCATTTTTATTAGAAGCTATGAGTCTTCCAAATAAATTTTACTTAAAGTGTTATTTTTCAAGCATTCCAGATGAAAACAGTGAAGCTGATTCTTGTTAAAATGTAGCTCAGTAGATCACTATTGGGGGAAATGAGGAGCTGCTTTATTAAAATGTTAAAATGTTATTATTGGACTAACTTTTAAATAAATGATAAAACTATTGAGGTTGAATAAGAAGGAAATTTAGATTCTGAGGCATGTAATCTTTGCACAAAATAAAATTTGATAATTCCGAATTACCGTAGAGCAGGACCACACTAGGGTGCCTCAGGAACGAACGCCTGCGAGGAGGATGGTTCGTGAATCAGTTCCTAAAGTTCTGTTGTGACTCCTGGCTTGTCGGGCCGCCCTCTGCCTTTTGATCCCTGCTGCAGCTCAACCAGGATCGAGTGCGACAGGTGGAGCCAGGCCCTGTTCCAGTGTATTACGTTAACTGGTGAGATGTCAAGTTGGAAGGGTTGGGGCACTGGGCCTAGTGGGCAGGGAACAGAATGGGGAGTGACAGCTGGGTGACTGTGGTAGGGGTGACATACTTGAGGTTCTTAGGGCAGTAGTGGACAAATTGTCAGGTTCAGGTCAGAGAGGTATGGCGTCTGGCACTCTCGCAACAGGGCCTATGGCAGCACCAGTTATGTTTTCTCCTCCTCCCCCAGCAGTCTTGGTATCAGTGCCAGCTATCACATGAGAGTTCTCCCCAGTCACCTGGCATGTAGGACCAGCAGTTTCGTTGAAAGATGGTAGCCAGGCCAGGAGAAGCGTGTTGATATGCAGGACGGGAACTTGTGATTACTTCTGATGACACCATCTCGCCTTTTGTCCTTTCACGGAGATGCTGCTGCTTTGGGATCAGATGGCGTGGTTGAAGGTAAGAAGGGAGTAGGCTGGCTGTCCAATGACAGCCAGTGTAGGTGGTATAGCTCATGTCGCTTTAAACATGAATGCTCACATTGCACCAGAGCGTTTTACAAAGGGTAAACTGGCTGGAGCTAAACTGTTGCATACAAAGACCTAGGTAAGCATCCTAAGGATGTTTCCGTGGCTTAGAGCATCATGATTAGTGATTGGGGGAAGGGTGGTATTGGTGGATTGGTTTAGCATGTTTGTGTCTCATCTGACATTCTTGTTTCTTGAGTTCTAATGAACACAATAAAAAGGCAGTTGTGATTTGACTTACATTTGGACCTTACTTTACCACCGTTCGTGCAAATGGACAATTTTATGTTTGTTTTGGGGTATTGATATAATCTTGAGTGAATAAAGAGGATAATTAAACTTAAAGCATGGCTAGGACAGACTGATAGATGAAGCCCAACAACCATAGGACCCAACAGATTTTTGAAAGTACTAGAAATGTTCCACTACTGGTCAGCCAATAGGCTTACTTCGACCAACATTCTAATATTAGAATTTTAATTTTAGAAAACAGTTAATTGAGGCTAGACATATGTGTTGTAGTAGAACTTGGGTTAACAAGCATCTCGTGTTGTTACACGAGTTCAATAAGACAGCAACTGTGTAGCACAGGTGTACAGGGAGTCTTCCCTTAAGAGTTGAAACACGATATTAAAGCTCAGTACTAGAAAGTAGAAAAAAAGAATTGCATGCCTATTCGTATCTCAGTCTCAACGGATTCGTTGTGGAGTCATCCCTGATTAGGATTGAACGCACCTGATACATTCATGTGCCAAAAGACGCGCATACGTATCAGGAAATTAGGCTGTCAGACTTTAACATGTCAATAGTTCTTGATCCCACTGGTGACAGATGAAGTTAAACATTTTTCTGAAATTTACAAGCTGAACCCTAGAGGACCTTCCAAAAACACAGGAGGATTTTGTGGGTATTGTGTTTTTTAGAGTGTTGTTAGTGCTGTCTAACCAAAACATTGGATATGATACTGTTACTGTGTTTTAATTCATATTGGTTGAGCGGGAAGCCATCAACGTTGATCCTTTGTGCCATACACATGCAATGATACGCTTTTTCTAAGTGATATTTCTGAAGACGCAATATTCTTACTTTATTGCTTCCTCCTTCCACTATGAAGACCTAATCTATCACTCCAAAGACGACAAGTCAAGAAAATTTAAGAGAATTTAAAGGCAGATAAAATCGATTCAGCCCATCTAGTCTCTGTAAAGATTCAGACTTTAATCAGTCCTTGGTCTTGTCTTAGATTCAGCATAACCATATGCAATATATAATACAATAAGAATATAAAGAAATATAAATTATAGCAATTCGGTTATTCCTATAACCTAGGGGTGCACAACCGATATACACTGCAATTGTTAGCATCCTGTTTATGTTTCCATATAATGTCGTCTACAGGGCACATATGGTGGTTGGTGACTTGCATTTATTTATGGGGAAGTGAGAATTTATTTCAGAAATTCGTGTCATATGTTTCACTGATGTACTTCAAAAAAACCTTCTTTCTGTTTATTTTCATTAGTAAACTGTGAAGCTATGACAATAGCCAATGGTCCATGGGCCCTCAACATCCTCCTCAGAATGATGTATGTGTCAGAGGATGTGTGTGTGTGTGAGAGCATAAAAGAAAATTCTGACACAAAACAGTAAAAAAAATAATATAGTTGTCTGAAGCGGTGATTTTTCCCCAAAATCAAGGTAATCAGCCTACTTAACCTGGTTTTTAACTGTGCATTGAATGGGCCTCCCTTAGAAGGTTGATGTCCTCCATAACTGTGTGTCTGTGATGCCATACCACGTCACGAGGAGGATGTCCTTAAAGTAGACGTCGGACAGTCCCTTAACGGAACCAAATGGCTCCCTGTTCAGACCTTGTAAGGAAATCACGCACTTTCTAAATAGTTATTTTTGACAACACCAAGATAGCCCAGCAAGAAGTTTGTGATCCATTATTTTAGTAGCTTTGGACCCCCATGTCGGTGCTAGTCTACCTTTAAAAAAAAGTATTTTTTTTTTTCAGAAGCAGGGAAATAATGCACTTTGTATTAAAGTCTTTGGATAATAGTTTGGAATTCCAGTTGCTGAGAAGCAATCTGAAAAATAAGATGTAATTTACGATAGCGTGCAGTTAATTTAATAGCGTTTAAGAAACTGATTGTGAATTTCTGTGCGTTGATGATTTATAAGACTTTATTGGATGACAGTTTGATCCTGTAAAATGTATTTAAGAAGGAGAAATGAAAATGTAATTTATTAGGCTAGGGTTAGGGGTAAGATGAGACTAACTTTCTAAATGAATTGACAGATCTTACTAAAAATATTCTGTTTGTGAGGCCATGTTTTTTTTTAAGGCATTTTAGCTTAGCTAATGCGCTCGAACATTTTTTTTACATTTTTTTACATTTTTTTTACATTTTAAAAAAAAAATATATATTTTGCAACAAAAAACGCCATTGCATAGAACATCACACTTAAAACTATCCGTTAAGGCTAGACTCATATTTATAAATCAAAATTATGTGCCTCAGTGGGGGAAAGAGAAGTAAAACTATTCCAAATGAAAAAAAAAATGGCCAAGTGAATTCATTTCAGTTTGAAATGATAATTGAAAATGCAGAAAGTAAAGAATTATTCATTTCCAGTTCAATGTTGTTTTATTTTTTAATATTTACTTTTGTTACATATAATATGAGCTTGGTTGGGTTGATGAAAGCCATAAATTTACTGCCTCAAATCTTTAAAATAAGTGGAAAATAATAAGCTTAAACCAGATTTAAGGTCTATACTTCCTCTTTAGAAAAATCGTAACGTTCTGCTTTACTTTACTTTTGACAGACGAGGCTTACTAAACTGTTTCTTTATTTAGTGTGAAAGAAAATAAAAGCCTTTTTTTCATAAATACCGTTTCGCAGAAAGATTGTGTTTTACAGCTACAATCAACACTTACCCTTTTAATTCCCTGAAATACTACGATATTACTCGGTTATAAGACGCATATCGTTTTTTTTTAAGCGTTAGAATGCTAGAGATGCGTGAAATAATTAATATTATATTAAAGTCTAATATATTGAAGAATTCTAATATATAACCAAAGGAGAGAGAGGTATTTGAAAGTTGTGGTTATTTATGTACCTTTCCCATAATTCTTTATTGTGTCAAAGATTGATAGTTTGGATAAGTAACTAGTTGTATAAATAAGTTGAGTAAGTAGGTTTCATGAACAGTGGTATTTAATTTAATGGCAGAAACTATGCCAATTCCAAAAATGATTTAAAAATGTAGTTTTTATATAGCTTTTGCCTAATCCTAAAAAACTTGGGATTAGGGTTTCTATGGGCTTCCATTAAAGAGGACCACAACATTTGAAAAGTTGAATATATTCTTGGTTTGGGGTCTTGGACCTGCAATGGCCGACCTTCTGTTTTGTTAAATGAGAGCATCAGCCACACCATTTTTTTTTATTAAAATACATTTAAAAAATATTGTACAGTTTTCTTCTTTAAAAAAGGTTCTGCATAAAAGTGTTTTCAGCCATTTGTATGAGTTCTAGCTCTGCTATCTTAGTCCAATCTACTAGAGACTCACCAGGACTACTTACTATACTGCCTTGTGGTAAACAATATTGCTCGATCCCTATCACCCAACTGGAGATAATGATAATTTATGGTGAAATAGACTTTATTAGCATTGCCGTAAAGCATCACTAACGTGTGGAGATTGAGCAGGGAAAGTCAACCCAGCTATCACATGACTGACAGAAATGGCGGCCTCCAGGTAGATAAAGGACGTTAATTGGAACAAATGAGGTTTATTTTAATGCAAACATCCGTTATTGTGTTTTATGCTCAAGGAAAAAAATATTTTTTTCCATGATGCCTCCTTTTAACTCCCTTTTAATAATCCATAACGGTTTAAATAATGGATTAAGGACATCAAGATAAAGTGCATAATCAGCATCTGACTGTATAGGTATAATGAGGTATAAAACATGTCCTACTTTCCCTGAGGTAATACTAATTTGTGAAGGTTTAGTGTAAATTTGCTGTTTCAGCAGCTCTAAAATTTGCATTTGGACTCAATTTGATTTTTTGGGGGGGGGATTTGTTACAAGTTTTTAAACTTCCAATAGGAGTAAGGCTTTAATTCATAGTGAATTGAAACGCTTTCTGTCAAGACTACAGTTTTGTTGGTATGGCAACAGGAAAACAAGCTAGATTAGTCCAAATAAAAGATAAATAGAAACTAGGCCTCTTTCCCATGTGATGACACCCTACATTTCCTCTTTATTATTCGCCGGTTTCCCTTCAATCTAATTTATAACTCGTTAATCAAATATTAACCTTGGAAGTGATGTTCCTCAACTACAAACTTCATTAAAAATATGAAATCTGATGTAAACCAGTACCAGTTTACCAGTAAAAGCTGGAAGAGAGCTCTCTACATCCATAAGACGAGAAAAGGCTATGAAATAATTACATATTTTTAAAAATGCTAAAAACATAACTAGATATATATATATAATATATATATATATATATAGTATAAAACAGTGTTTCTTTATATTAAAAAACAAAAATCCAGAAGAATTATTTTTGTACCAAATTTTGCTTGGGTCAGTAACACTCCCCGTTAATACGTGACTAAGTGACATAGGAAGCGGTGGCAATGTGTGCAATTTACAAAAGGAGAACTTTTCAAGAAGTTGCGGTATTTTTCTACTTGCTTGATGTGATTTTTCATAACATCTATTTCTGTGGTTTTACACTTATCTCGAGAAATTAGTCACTGTGAGATTAGGCTCAGAGACTGCAAATCCAGTATTTCAAGTGATTGAGTCACAAATATATACATGTCTCGTTACATATACCCTTTCATTAGATTAAAAAACAATAAAACAAACGTTCTCAATAAATCAACGCTGAACCTTTTTAAGATGTTGGCTCTTCTATATTACAGAAGATACAGTACATGGTGGGTTTTCTAATAATTATCATTAATTAGAATGCATTTAATGTAGAGATTTTGGCCGGCAACGACGCAGTCCTCCAGGCTATATTGGCTGGAGGAACAGCTGCCATGAGCCCCTAAGGTAAGCCTAGACCAGGAGTAGGCAATCTTCGGCTCTCCAGATGTTGTGAACTACATTTCCCTTGATGCTTTGCCAGCATTATAACTGTAAGGGCATTATGGGAGATGTAGTCCACAACATCAGGAGAGACGCAGATTGCCTACCCCTGGCCTAGACCAATGGAAGCTGTTCAGTACCATGGAAATGCTAGATCCACAAGACATGGGGACCTTTCTGTAGCCCACCTACACACCTAAATCAGTGATGTATTTATCTGGCACTGGGCATTTGCCAGATAGCCAGCCTGGCCTGCGCCCAAGCAGAGATAAAATAGGGGTCTGTGAAAGCCAACCGTGTAAATGGACCGGTTACAATGGAAATAAAAATTTTAAGTGCACATTTCACATTACTGATTACTATGGAGAGCAGAAAGACCTACATTATTGGACCTTTTCCTTAATAAAAAGTCACCAAGCTTTCTTTTTTTAAAGAGAGGCACCCAAAACCATGGTCCTATTTTATTATGAGTTTGTAGTGAGCATTTTCCACGTTCTGCCATTTCAAATGGAATATAATATGGAAATAGTTCCCATTCGGTAGAGAACCACGGTTACCCTGAGAGGTCTGTTGTAGTTCACCAAAAATAAACGTAACTTCTGGAGAGGGACGATATAAGGCTAGTGTTTAACATGTTTACTTTGTAGCTGTCTCCGGGTTGTTAATAGGGTGAAAGTTTATATAACGGAGGTTGTTAGAAATCTTTGATCCGTGATGTAACCGGTGATGTAACTGCATAGCAATCTTAACAGCCCTTGATAATTTTGTAATTAGAAATCTTCAAGCATTTTGCATAAAAGAAAGAGGAAATGCCACAGATAAGCATTGTTTGTCTTAATAATGCTGCGCAAACTTAGAACGTCTGAGGTTATTAAGTTTGCCTAAAGGAAAAAATCATAAAATCTTGGGTGTAGAAGAGAAAAAAGTACCTGAGGCAGCAACACAGTATGGCTGCCAGCAAAGCCCTCTTCATCCATAAACAGATGGACGCCCATTGAGGGAATTTAACCCCTTAATGACAAAGCGCGTACATGTACAGGCTCAAAATGCATAGTTTGCAATGGGTTTAGGGACCGCCCATTGTCCTTAAGGGGTTAAACATGCATAGATGGCTCCTGAATCTTAGTCAAGACCAAGGACTGCTTAAGGTGTCTTTAGATCAGGAATAATAAGCGGGTAAGATCGGCCGAATGGTTTTTATCTGCTGGTAAATTCTATGTTTACTGCTTTTTTTTTAAAAAAAATATGAATTTGATATGAATTATTGGTATTAACCAATAACTAAGATTTATTGGCATGTTGAATTTTCACCTGTGGGATGTCGCTTCGCCCCCCAAGACCTCCTGAGACATCTTACAGTCTCCTAAGAATAACAAGGGTCGAAGCGTATAAGGGATCATTTATTCACATCTATTCTTACTCTATAATCACCCAAAAAAAGTCAATCCAAGCAATGGTTCTGCTTTTTTTCTTTCGATGCTAACATTTATAATTTATTTTAGCAGACGATGCTATTTAACCAATAACGGTATATAATCGCACGCAAAAAAAATGGAACGTTTTATCTATAATTCTAATTATTATTATTGTTATTATTATTTATTGTTTTATATAGAGCCATAAAATTCCGTAGCGCTGTACAATGGGTAGATAGGACACAACAAGTAGTATGTAACATAACAATTTGACTTACAGAGACAACAGGTGAGGAGGGCCCTGGTCAAAGAGCTTACAATCTAGAGATCATCACTGCGAGATATTGCGTCTAGGATTACTTTTATTGCACAACACAGGTAGTAAATAATACAGATAAAGCGGGCAGTGCACCGCGTAAGGGTAACATAGGGAGAATAGATTTTCTGGGTTTAAATAACCGAACGAATGTCAGCGAGCGGCAGAGCTACTGACTTCCCCTCGCTGCTTAGTCCTTTCTCTTAGGAGCGTTAAAACCCGCGTGCTGCATTTAAATTCTTCCGGCTTCACAATAGCATCTCCTCATCCTGGCTTTAAATATTAAGCCAGGTGTCTCTGGACGACATAAATATTCTAAATACCCTTTTTTTCGGACATACCCTGGAATACACGCTGCACAAAGAGATTTATGGCGTTTAATGGCCCTCGCAGCTGCCAGCTACCTGAACCAGAGAATACTGTTTATGCTGCCACCTGGGAAGTTCATAAAGAGAGAGAGAAAAAAAAAAGAAAAGAAAAATCACAATTTCCCTGAAATTTAACTCAGGGGTAGTTGAACCTGCACCTCTCCACTTGTCGTTAAATTACACATTCCTGCAATCCTCGACCAACAATCGGGGAGCGCGGCAAAACATTGTAAATCACGAGTCTCTCAGGGATAGAAGCGATGAGAAATTAGGATCAGACACACTGCCTACACTGCATTCCCAGCGACGATTAAAATTGTCAGGGCTTTTGTGATTGTTTGCCTCGGCCGGGCCCGCAGATGTCCATGTATAATTCCGATGTCAGGAAAAAAGGACGGGAAGAACAAATGGAGACCATGCGAAATGTAAAAAGGGAAAATAATTGACCTGAAGAAGAGACCCCCGACGTCCCAAAATCTTCTGTAAGTTTACATTTTTTTTTTGTTTTCTGGCCCAATAACAGGTATTAATGTCAACTTCCTACAATATAGAAAAAAAAGAAGACAGAATGCTTTGCTCAGCAGAGCATCTCCTTCCTGTACAAGATCTTCCCCTAAACAAATAAGATAGCGGCTTGAGTCCTACCGAACTATATTTAGGAGCCTAAAGAGGCTTTTTGAGGCTATGATAAACTATATATAAGGAAGTTACACTACATGTGAGCCTCTAGACCTGCGTTTCAGAAAAACGATTGTTTTTGTTGTGATTGAGTCTGCAGCTCTGTTGTTATAAAAGTATTCTCTCTCTGTTTTGTTTGTTCATTAGTGGCTGTGGTAATGCCCGGTTAGCAAAAGAACACGTGGATGTCCAATGCACACTACAGAGATACATGCAGAACATATGAACGTTATATAGACCCGTGTAAAGACCTTATACTGTGTGCACGAGTCAATTAGAAAGAAATTACAATTAAATTAAATAATAAAATTTAATCTAACCCCTTAGTGACAAAGCCCATACATGTACGGGCTCAAAATGCATTGTTTTCAATGGGTTTTGTGACCGCCCCTTGGCCTTAAGGGGTTAAAAAAGTTGGCGGATGTGGTGGGGGCAAATAATATGGAATTCTAAAGCTCGAGAAGGCTAGTTGATACAGGGTTCCAAAATGGATTCAACCAGCATTATAAACTATAGTCAAAGTCAATGAACAGTCCTGGGAAAACCAGCTATAAGACGTAAAACATACTAAATTGTTACAATTATAAGATAGGAGCAACTTTCTGAGCATTCTCAGTGGCCTAGGTGAATGCGTCTAAAGTCTCACACTGATTGGTGGGTTGTGGCAATCACAGGTTGATAGATTTTCTTTACTGGACAAATTAGGCTTTGAAATAAAACCTTTTTTTTTTTAGTTTATTGGAATTTAAGTGCAAACTGCAGAGCAAAAGCTAATTTCGGTTTGTCTCCGGACAGCTTTTCCTAGAACAACATGTGTACATACTTGCACATGGCTGAACATTTGTTCTCTCCCCAGCTGGGGATCATGCTGTGACCACAGCCTTTTCTTTTATTAAATAACTGATGTAACTGTAAAGTGAGAAAAATATTGTCGATTTCTGCCAACGGCTTCCATTTTGAATACGTGTCTAAATCATTTTCAAAGGTATTCATTCAGTTTCCCCTATTCATCTTATTGTAAAATGTATAAAGATGTATCTATCACCCCTAGGCTTCCTCCCACAGGACCAGTTCATTTCTCCATCATATGTTTTCCCATCATGTAACTCCAGATCCTAGGGGAACATCCCCAAGAAAATGGGTGACTCTTCTGTCTAGATAACCAAGAAGGGACTTTGTGATCTCGGTTTGTTGTGCGACTCTATGTTCTGTGTGTCTTTTATCACACAATAATATTTATTTGAAGTCATCTCGTATCTCATGCCTGTTGAGTTTGAAGACTCTGAAAATGGGTGGAAAGATTCTACTGGGAAAACTCAAGTCTCCCTTCCCACCGACGTATACGCCACATGCATGAGGAAGAATTGTTGTATTTTTGCCCAGCTTTATTGGGAACTTGGTTTTTGCCCCGATAAAATGTCTCATGTTTTGAATTTACACATTTTTAAACATTTTCTATTTAAAAGAAAAAAAACACATCCAAAGAATGTTATCTTGATCAACCAAAGGTCCTTTTATGTCCCAGCCTTTTTTTACTTCATCCATATAATCAGCTATTTCTCCTATAGTCTCATTCCCAGTCTAAACCTCAGGATCTGGTTTGGGGGATCCCTTTGATGAATAAGGTAGCCTTTATTAGGGCCCTTCACCCTCTTTAAAATTCTTGTGGTTAACATAAGAACCACCATATGGAAAGTGAACTTTGGCCAATCGCAGTCAACCTTCGAAGCGAGAAAGGACCTTGTGTTTTCATTAACATACATATGCCCGCTATTATTTACCTTAATAACTCTCAACTAAAGTTAAAAATATTCTTGAGCTGCGCCATAAAACCTTAAACCATAAAAAAGATTTTCCTCAATTCTACTGCAGTTAAATATAATAACTTAAAATCAAATATTAAATATACTTAGTTAAAGTTGACTTTGTTTCCAAATCCCACTATAAAGTTTTAGAGATTTATGCGTGGCTTCTGAGATATTGTTATGAGAACTCCATTTAATTGCATTCTTTAAACCAGAGATATTTTATTTCTTATTTTAATTACATATTCACACTTGAAACACTGCTCTGAAAATTGATATAATTTATGAAACAAGTAAAAAAAAAAATAACATGTATGCCGTGATATGTATCGTACTGAATTAAAATTATATGGCCGAAAAAGATGAGATGGGATCCGCAATTTAAAATGAAATTTTAATTTATTTGTAATAAAAGCAAATTTATTTAAAAGGTTAATATATAGATAAAGGTCTATACCCCAGACTTTTTGGATCTGATGCCACAAAGTTCTCCTACCCCCTCTCCACGGGGGGGGGGCATCTTCTTCTGCGCGTGGAGGCTCTGCCCGGTTGCCGACGTATTCTGACGAGTGCTGAAGAGCATAAAGGAAAGCTGACAGAAAAGCGAAGGAGGAGAAGCGGAGACGCGCAAGCAGTTGTAGGAGAAGTGAGAGAAACATGTTTCGTTTCTGAATAAAAAAAAATAAAACAATTTGGGAAATAGCCCAATAAGTTTCATTATTAATATTATTTTTTTTTAGGAGCCGCCCCCCCCCCCTGGCCTAAGCAATTGCCTGCTTAATAAACGGCAAAATTCATAAATTTCATAGCAGAATAATATAACCCTTTTAAATAGAAAATAACAGAACTAACAAATTGTAGCATTCCCGAGGACCACACAACCGCCTGCAGAACCTCCAAACAGAATGTTTTCATGTCGTTTAAAGAACTCGCACCTAGTAAATTCCGAAAGAAATACACCTAAAACAGGACGTATTCCTGAAGTGAAAAACGTATGACTTTGCCAGCAACCTGAAAATGTTAAAAATACTCCACGTAGGGCCTTTGTACGGACTAAAGATCGGACTTACATAGAGGATTATCTGTGAATCTGAATATCTCACGCGACGTTCCATCTCCTTCTATTAGCCAAAAGAAGATGGCGCTGGTCTGACATATTTATGAGGTGGAGGCTACAGCTGAGGGACGAGAATCTTTGTTTACGAGGAAGGCTTTCTCAAGTTCTTCCGACACCTGGCATACTGTCCTCTACTAAGTGGACTATCTTCAAAATTCAATCGAGATGCAGTTCTAGTCATTACACCAAATGGGCTTACAAAAATCCTACATTCAAGGTAATCCGGTTTTATTGTTCTGTATGGGCTCGCCATCCCCCAAGGATTCCAGCAGGTGTTCCATTTATTTTATGAACTCATCTATATTAAATTTTCTCAAAGCAAATCAGACACATGACTTCGCGGCCGCCGTGTCAGAATTCAGGGTTTAATGATGCACCCACTAAATAAAATCCATTAAACTGGTATTATCTTAATCAGAATAATTCCTGGGTTGGTCGCAAGAGGCAATAATATACATCTTTGACTTTTTTTTTTTTTTTTACTGCTAATAAATTGTGGCTTTAACTTTCACTGGAAAGAGCCAAAAAGGTTTATGTAACGATATAATGAGCCTTTTGTAAAAATCCTATTTCAAGAATAAGCAGCTAGCAAACAAATCAAATATATGGAAGAAGAGCGTACAAAGTAACTATAAAAAACATTAATTTAAGAAAGCTCAATTACTTTAAAGCTATTTATCTAGTTGAATATGAAGCACTTTTTTTTCATTAATATTATAATACAACTGGGATCTTTTTACCCCTATTATGACATGCTTTTCCATTAGGAATGAGTGGATATTTAAGAAATGTTCTTGCACATATGGATAGAAACTTGGCATGCTCTTCCGACCACATCTGTCCTAGGGGGATGAAAGAGTACTTTGGATATACTTTCCATTGGCTTACTTGGTGCACATTATTCTACAGGGTCAAAGAAAATCCACTTATATTCGGAAAATGCTGAGTTTCAATTGCAGTTTTTTCTTAAAAGCAGTGGGATAAGGTACATACAAATACAAGGGAAGCAAAGAGCGTGTGATGAAGGAAGAGAGAGAAAATTAGTTAGAACAAGCTACATTGTATTATATATATATATAGCATATATGGATGGTTTGGTTGCACAAGGCTCTTGGGGAGAATTCAGTGGCCTGAAGATCTTGAAGATGAGTATCTTAAAGCTAGAATACGTAGTGGAAAGTCTGACCACCCCATGAGCATAGAGGTGGTACTGGAATCCATAAAGAGATGAGTTTTCCAAGTGAGAATGTAGAGATAGAGAAGAGTAGAGGCATGCCAACCAAGAGTGGTATGTGATACAAACAAAAAGGAGATGCTATAGGTACAACCAGAGAGGTAGGATTTGAGCAAGGATAGAGCTTTGTCACAAGCTCCTGAGAGGACCAACAGGAGAAGTTACCTTTAGTGAGGAGTTCATTAGGAAAGTTAGACGAAAGGAAGATGGTTAGGTTACTGAAGGTTGAATGTACCAGTAGTTTGGAGTACTAGAAGTTAGTAGGTTTTTGGAGTTCTTTTAGATGGAAGAGGATGGGAGTTGCAGTTTAGGAGATGTTTGTCAGGCAGAGAGAGGTAGGTGTTTTAATTAGACTTGGGCACCAGGGGGCTCTTCGTGTTCGTCTTTGTGCTCGTCTTCGGCAAAAAAAAAACTTCGTATTCCGCGAATATTCGCCCTGTCCTGTCTTCTCTTCGGGCGAATATTCGCGGACATTCTTCGTGTTCGGGTTTTCTTCGTTTTCCCCGGTTAAGGGGTTAATACGGGGTTAAAGCCGCTCTGGCGCCAGGAGTTTAAATGTCCGTATGAGCAACTCTATTGATCGTCAGCAGGGGGCTCATCTGCCATTGGTTGATGGCAGACGAGCCCCCTGCTGGCGACCAATAGGGTCGCTCGTACAGACTGTTAAACTCCTGGTGCCGTAATTGTCCGGCAGATCCCGCTGGTCTCCCTGTTCTATCATTTATTAACTGATAGAACAGGGAGACCAGTGGGATCTGCTGGGTAAGTTGCAGCATTGGGATTTTAAAAGTCTGCACGAGCGACTCTGTTGGTCGCTCGTACAGACTTTTAGGCTACTGGTGCTGTAACTTACCCGGAAGATCCCACTGGTCTCCCTGTTCTATCAGTTAAATGTCCGTACGAACGACCAATAAAGTCGTTCGTACGGACATTTAACAGATAGAACAGGGAGACCAGTGGGATGTGCCGGGTAAGTTGCAGCATTTGGGTTTTAAAAGTCTGCACGAGAGACTCTGTTGGTCGCTCGTGCAGACTTTTAAAACCCCAATGCTGCAACTTACCCGGCACATCCCACTGGTCTCCCTCCCTGTTCAATTAAGTGTCCGTTCGAGCGAACAATAAAGTCGCTCGTATGGACATGTAACTAATTGAACAGGGAGGGAGACCAGTGGCATCGGCAGGGTAAGTTGCAGCATTGAGATTTTAAAACCCCAATGCTGCAACTTGCCCTGCAGATGCCACTGGTCTTTAACTAATTGAACAGGGAGGGAGACCAGTGGCATCTGCAGGGTAAGTTGCAGCATTGGGGAGCGGAAATCCATAGGTTCGCTATCAGGGGTTACAAAGACCGTGCGAGTGAGCCTATTGGTCACCTGCAGGGTCTTCCTCTGGCATCAACCAATTGGTTGATGCCAGAGAAGGTCTCTGTAGGCGACCAATAGGCTCATTCTTACTGCCCTGTAACCCGTGACGGCGAACCAGCGGATTTCCACTTCCGGGAACTGCCGCGATGCCGCGAAGACAAGGTAAGTTAGAAGAGGGGGGGAGAATGGTAGACGAAGACGAAGACAATCACGAAGATCTTCGTGGTGTATGTCTTCGTCTTCGCCTACGTTTTACCGCCGCCGTCTTCTCTTCGGCGTGTCTTCGGAACGAAAACGCACTCTTCGTGTTCGTTTCCATGTTCGCCCGAAGACGAATGCACAAGTCTAGTTTTAATAAATAGTGGACCTCCACCCCCAACACACCATGATGGCCACCAAATCGAGCTGATCTTCTCCCATCTCTGTATCAGTCTACTGTTTGAGAGCAAACGAGGAGTTTAGGGACAGGGTCCACGGTGCGGAGATATTGTTGATAGATATACTGAAGTAATCCAGGATTATTGTGGAAATAGAATTACATATCTGGTTTTCCGTTGACCCCATTTTTGGTGGCATTTTATTTTTTGCTGTGTTTAAAATACAGGGTACAACCTAAAACTAAAATCAGACAAACCTAGTCAGATTACTTTACGGAAAGGGTAGTGGACGCATGGAATAGCCTCCCAGCGGAAGTGGTAGATGTTAATACAGTAAAGTCATTTAAGCAAGCATGGGATAGGCATAATGCCAAGCTAAATATAGGATAAGGGCAGGTACTAAAGGAAAGTACTCAGAGGTTGGGCAGACTGGATGGGCCTACTGGTTCTTATCTGCCGTCACTTTCTATGTTTCTATGTTTCTTCAATAAATGACATACAATCACTATATTTGAAAGTTGTTAGAGCTATAGAAATAAAAGATAATAATAATAATAATAATAATAATAATAAATTTAATTATTATTATGATAATAATCTAATAGATTAAATATTACTAAAACCTAATGTTTAATTATTATATTAGTAGGTTTGGATTTGAGCGCTGGTAATTTGTTCTTTACAGGTTAAAAAGCTATATATATTTTGGATGATAGTTTCACCTTAAATGCAGCATTTGGCTTCAAGTAATATTTATGTTTTTAAAAAATCCTAAATGCGGTCAAAAACAAGTCAATAAGGTTTAGAAATTCTCTTTCACTTCAAGATTTCTATATGTCTCTCGACAGGCTTAAAGAAATGTAGAAGCAGAATTGAGAATCTGGCAGACAATAACATTTCTTCCAGCCTCTCTCCTCCGCCCAAACACTTTTAGCATTATTCTTACATTTTGATATATTTTTTTAGTGAAACTATATAGAGAAGCG
Organism: Spea multiplicata; assembly: GCA_009364415.1. Classification (NCBI taxonomy): domain Eukaryota; kingdom Metazoa; phylum Chordata; class Amphibia; order Anura; family Pelobatidae; genus Spea; species Spea multiplicata. The sequence continues at coordinate 33,776 of VKOC01001320.1, read as the reverse complement.
AAGGAGCATTTGTGTAATTATTAGTGAAATATGTTCAAAAATATCGATATATTATTAGGTTTGCGGTATTATACATCTTATGCATGTCCATCCGTCGATCTACATCGTCAGGCGGCCACTGGCCTTAAAGTACCAGGGCCGCCCTGTGAATGCCAAGGAAGGCAAATAGTAGGGGGTTGTGAAAAAAATACATGATTCTGGTACAAAGTCTGAAAAGTAGTCTTTATAATAAACCCTCAATCAGGTTGATTCGCCAAGGGTCGAGCGCAGTGACTTGGCTGTCTAGGTGAGGTTGTAGCAGCAAACGCGCATGTATTGGGCTTAATGCTTCCAAAGTTTTTACTGCGAATGCGACTGACTGCAGACTTTACAGAAACTCAACTTGGCTCCGATCAACTCAACTGCTGCACTGGTGAAAAGGTGTGAGTTGAAATACAACAGCGATACCGCGATTTATTAACCTCCAGGTTGCTGGCGTGTCAAAAATGTGATTTGCAAACATTACCTTGTCTAATGTTCAATATCGCTTTAACCCCTTAAGGAGAATGGGAGGTCCCTAAACCCATTGAAAACAATGCATTTTGGGCCCGTACATGTACAGGCTTTGTCATTAAGGGGTTAAATATGTACGACCAACACAAAAACAAATGAAATGGTTCGTAAAAAAACCAGGGGTCTCCTATTAACCAAGGAAGGGGGGGAGTATGGTGGGGGTCTAGGCTTAAAAAGTATGATTAATTATGAAAATATTGCTTGTAAACACACAAAATGGGAGAATGAAAGAAACGTCTATTTTTGGTATACTGAAATGTTGGGAGGTATACATATGTACAGAAAACACATATCGGGGGGTATCTAGCCTTTAAGGCGTGCATGGAGTCTCTGTAGGCACAATAATTATTTAATCCGAAGCCAATAATGGGCTCAAGGTACAGATTTGGTATTGTTCAATCGATAGCCCTAAATAGTTTTGCTGTTCCTACAAAATATACAGTGATATTAATTAAAATACCCATTTACTCTCTATCTACGTATATATATATATATTATATATATATATATATATATATATATATATATATATATATCTTTATTATTTCAGAATAAAGAATAAATCAGAATTTTGCGTTTTCTCATAAATCGCATGGATGCCTTTTTTCGGAGTCAATGATCCATAATAAGCAAACAATCAGTTACTAAAATGTATTTTGTTTTTGTAAATATTTTGCTGGATCAAAATAATATTTTGCAAAACCCGGTTTCATGAAATGTTTATACATTGTCACACTTTAACAATTTCCACGGTTTTGCACCTAGAACCAATGAAATTCCAGACTTTAAATACGGATCACTGAAAGTTCAGCATTTTAGCTAAAAAAACCCTTCTATTGTTAAAGGCTTCCTGTTTTTGTATAAAAATAATCACATTTTCTATTTTGTTAGTTCATCTATTATAATATATTTAGCGTTGTTCTTTCTAACTCCTGTAACACAAGTATATTTCCGACAAGTTGTTGGACGCTGTTAATGTGATCTGTTATTTTCCCCTTTTATCTTATTTGAGGAACAATTCACTCATTCTATTGTACATGTAAATTTAGAGGTCTGGGGAGATAAGTATTGCAACATTTAGGGAAGATCTTAATTCCAGGAATAAGACAGCTGCAAAAAATAAAATATTATGCAAATAAGCATTGCTATAAAACGTGAAATTTACAGGACTCGCCCAAATAGGCTTGGGAGGGACAGGATTGGGCTGCTTGGAGTGGTTGTGGCCAAATTCTCTACTGTACCCCCAAAAATTCAGTTTCACTGAAGTTCGATTGATATATTTTATTACCTTACAGGCCATTTAAAAAATATGAATTGATTAAAGTACATTTTTTTTTTAGTTTTTAACTACAATGCCAAAGTGAAACATCTCCTTTCATGGGAAACACTTAAATATTTCAGTGAAATGACTGAATTATACTTTTTCACCAAAATGAAATAAGATAATTGGCCACTCATCTACCATCCACCTCGCTCTTCCTGCTACTAATGCCTCTTGCTATACAACCCAGCACCCTGCCTGTTTTTCCCAATGCTTTATTACATTTCCTGCTTACCATTAATTAATCAGAATTAATTAGTCCTAAGTCTCTCTCTTCTTTGGCCCCTAACAGGACAGGGCCCCGAGTGCTATATTCTGCCTTTGGATTTTTATGTCCCAAGTGCATCATTTTACATTTATCAACATTAAACCACAGCTGCCACAATCTATCTATCCATCCATCCATCCATCCATCTTTCTTTCTTTTCTTTCTATCATGGATTCTAATATAGTACTACAGTTTTGTACAACCGTACAGTTAAAGGATCAAACAGCAAAGCTACTTTTATTTTCTGAAAATTACCACTTTTTTTAAAAACTAAAAATGATGCCTCTATTACCGGCAGTTATAAAACTGTACCAAAAAAAAAAAAAAAAGACTCAGTCATTCTTTAATGAAAGAATAATTGGTTCTTCACTATTAATACTTCACCGTAACTGTTCTAAATGAACTAAAGTTTCTTTCAAAATCCCAATAATAAAATTGTAATAATTTCACTGCTGCCTCAATAATTCTTTAACACTTTGGTTATCCTGCGCAGCCCCCGTTACCCAGTAAATTCTCCTGCCAAAAGGAAACGATGTGTAATAATATATTATTGCACAATTTCGAGTATTGTAGAGAATTTGGAAAAACTCAAAATGTGCAGATCTACTTATGTCTCGGAGCAATGCACATGCATTCTGAGACACATATAATATTTATTTATAGTAATTATGTCTTTATGTCTCACTTCATCTGTCTGTAGGTGTAACAAAAATTCAGCCGAGCGCTGGTGGAAAAACAGTACGCGCATGACCTCTCTCCACTGGCTACCACATGTGTTCATCCGAGTACAAAGACATAATAATTCATTGCTTAAACAGGTTCTCCTAAAATACTATTCAAGACAATCACCGCTATTTCCTCTGCATTTCCACCCCATAGCTGGTTATTCGAGTAAAAACAACAATCTAAATGGATGCCTTCTGATCACTGGAGACCAATTAATGACATGTGACTTCCTCCGCCGGCTGCCATGGAAGTAAGTACGTTATAATCGTCCGAGATATTAATATCAGCTTTGGGAAAGTTAGGACGTTAGCTCTAGCGGGGAGGAAGTAGTAGCATGAACAAGAACAACGGAATGCGGAGCATTCGTCGGGAGAACAGTAATATCTCTTCGTGAAAAAAGGTTCTTAGAAGGCCTTTTCTTCGTTCCGGACCTTCTATGTCCGCACCTGGGTGGTTTGACTCACATGTTTCGAATCATATCAACCATGTAAATTTTATTTATGTGGATATTTCCACGCTCCCAAGTCGGAATGCGCTGTAAGTCAACGGATATAAAAAATACATTTATGTGAAGACGTAGTTACCCCGATCCAGATTGATGACATTTGGAATTTTATTTGACATGTTCTGTTTATTGGAAGCAAAATTGGTGAATATATGGTATCGGTGAAGTTTTAATGGGTAGGTTTCACAATTACATTTCAGTTCTCCAGAGGTCACCATACTAAAATTAATTTAAAACACTCCGCAAATAATATTCCATGGAACAGGAGAGTATAGGAAGTCTTCAAGGACAGAACAGCCATGGAGTATGAAATATATTTCCCTTTCAAAAATAGAGGTAATTTAGAATGACAATACCTAAAAAGAATAGGAAGATTCAAAATACTATGTTTTTTGGACCTAGTTAAGGCCCAAATGTTTTCCTATATTCTTTTATACCATCACAATAATTCAAGCTAACAGCCCTACCTCCTGGGTATGCCCCACCACACTGCCAAAAAGCGTGACTCTTTGCCTATTTGGGGCATTGGGAGGTATGTATTGACAATATTCCATGTATTACAATAGATTGTAAGCTCACAAGAGCAGGGTCCTCTCCGTCTTTAGTATCAATACATCATAATGTGTCTACAGTCTATTTTAAATGGTCTTTTCGAAATATAGTCAACACTCCCATTTGTAACGCTTATGGAGTCTGCTGGCCCTATATTATTATTATTATTATTATTTATAGTTTTATATAGCGCCATCAAATTCCGTAGCGCTGTACAATGGGTAGACAGGACATAACAAGTATATAAATAAATGTAACGTATAACGGTCTCAAATTTTGCAATTTATAAATCTTAAAGCATACAGAAATGCCCACTTAAGCTATGCTTTATCTTTAAGAAATGCTTATTACCATTATTTTTATTAATTAAAAACATAGATTCAATCCTCCCTTTTTCATAATCAGAAACGCAGCACCATTCCAAATTCTTATTGGCGGGCTGTTAGTGAATTAAGGGAATACATGAAATCATTTCATTAAAGTGCAGTTTTTTTCAGCAATATCCTCAAGTCAGTAGTTGGGCTGATAAATTACTTTTGTAGTTTCTTAAATATTAAGGATCGCCAGCTGTAAAACAACTTTGCTAAACTGTTGCACCTGGAAAACCCTGATAGAGAGAACAAGTATATTTTATTTGCTAATAGTCCATTATGAGTCATTAAAACATAATACTCCGGACTGCCTATCGCTGCCTACAGTTTACAGAAATAGTCCTGGCTTGCTCAGATTTGTGTTTTAAGTTTTTTTTATAAGAATCTATAAAAAAACAATAAATAATCATAATTTTACTTGTATGTCAGGTCAAATATTAGATGCTGTTGAAATTTATAGAATATACTTGAAAATGTATCAATGTCTAGTTCATTTTTTCCATTAACCAGGGTTTTAAATGTTTTTTTTTAACTTATATTTTCATCTATTAATGGTTGTAAGGAGAGGATTGTCCACTTTGGGACCAAGAAACAGTAATACAATTTAAAAAATTGTTTTAAAAAGTGTTTATTGGACACCGTGTGCAGTAGACCCTAACCAAGGAGAAAGGGTTTGTTACATTATATTGTTACTTTAGGATGACCAATAAGGCCTGTTTTCATGGGAAATTCCCCTACGTAAAACAGCGCAGTACATATTAATTTACTCGATAGCACAGAATTTGGTAAATGCCACTATATTGTGCTATTTACATCAAATATTTAGGAGGCCCTTAATAAAAAAGTGATTCTGATCACTTTAGCAACCAGTGGTCCTAAGAGGAGGGACACTTTTATTGGTTGCTATAGCGATAAGGCCGCTTTTCAAATGTTGCACCAGTCCCTTAACACGTGGTTCCATATAACACCACTTTGTTCGCATGGACAGAGCAAAAATAATACAAAAATACTCGGCGGTGCGGGAACGTGGAATGTAAGCCGTCCATTGTTGGAACTTTTACGAGATGCAGTAGAGACAAAACAGAAGCTGGAAGATATGGCGTGGAAACTCGCGAATTGCAATATTTTCAAATGAGAAAGACATTTATGACTTCAAGGTGTCAAGAATATTGTCTGCTTTCTGATGCTGTTTCTTATTATGCCTTTTAGTGTCTATACGGCTTTTTTTGACAGGCCTCAGAGTATTAAGCCGGGCTAGTAAGAAAAAGTCCAACACGTGGTGGAAAACACATTTTTTTTTATACGTTATTGTGCCTTTTAGAGACGTAGAACTCTGTGATATACTGATACCCTGCAAATATTTTGGACGTCTAGAAAAGTGAAGCATCAGGGAAAGAAAGTAGAGCTAGGCAAAACGTGTTGTCTATCTCCGAAATTGCCAGAAAGTATAATTTTCTGCCTTGTTTTAACCAGGATATTTTTGTTAGCAGAACCATGCTATTACGCTTTCCCTATGGATCGTATGACTGTGTTTCTCATTGATGGACCATAACTTCCATGTCAGTGGACTCATCACCATGGTAACACAATGTTCTCACCAACCTGATCATTTATTGCTCACTTTAAAAACTCTGTCATAGAATTATTTTTTCATTCCTACTCCCAGTGACGTATCCTGGACTAGATCTACTTGACCTAGGGTAGCGGGTCCAGTGGAGTGGCAGTGCCCCTGCTGCTCAATGGGCCAGTTACATGGGAGATCTTTGATCTTCTCAACTGGCCCATTTACACCATGGAGGCCGCGCCGGCTGCATTCGAAGCCGTATCCCATATATGTCTTAATGCCTTTTAATGCAACAAAGACGCCGACCAAAGAGGGGGCGCTACTCGGGGTGAGGCCTAAGGCAGCAAGGTAAATACATCACTGCCTACGCCTCAAATTCAAATGGTACAAACAAAATTTTACATTTTGCTGATTTTTAAATGCCTGCAAAGCTCAATAATTTTGCACCATTTTTGTTTATTTTTGCGTTACCAAAAAAATCTGGATTGAAGTATAAAAAAGTTTAGTTTTAGCCATCATGTATGAAGCCAACTCTAATGCATTAAGGCCTAAAGCGAAGCACAGACGACACTAAAGGATCACGGTTCATACGTGTGAGAAACAGCATTTTAATGTATACATCTCCCACTGTTTTATATATGACTTTATGGCTCATTTTCTCCAATTGCATGCAATATTTCATCAAATATGGTTAAGAAACTATGAAAACAAATGATCGCCCTCTGCCAGATCCAATTCCTACATAAATGCTAAAGATTTCCCCTTTAAACTGGCTAAACCATGTCTACTCTCTAAAAAAAACTCTCTAAAGGGAAACATTATGAGTTTTTAAGTGTCCAAATGTCTTGCTTCAGTTCAAAAGCCTCAGGATGAGAATTTAAATGGATGAAGTGAAGAAATTTACACTTCCTTAAGAAAACATATTGCATTTCCTTCCATGTGTCAAAAGCAAAAACACAAAATAAAATAAATTAAACTACGGTGTCATTACATTTCCTATTAGAATACCCCAGAGTCTCCTTTTCCAGCTAATGACTACCATGTTGGAACTGCTTGTTACAAATAAAAAAACTATAACTGGTTATTACGTGAAGACCTATTACGGTATCGGATATATGTGTAGGATTTGTAAGAAAACCAGGGTTTCCCATAGAAAGAGGCAATTTATTTAAAAAAAATATGTATTTTCCATCTGTCCATTTTTAAATCATGCCAACACATTATCAATCACAAACAACCAAATTGTTATATTTTTTAAGCCCTTTTTTAAAAAAAAATTGATGGGGATGAAGAATGTATATTATATAGACACTTCAGCCATCAAATACACTTTAATGCGTTTGACAGCCTCTTTAAGTTTATGCGGCGTCTCTCTTGTAAATGCATGGGGGGGGGGGCATTTTTTTTTACAATGGAGTATGCCTTTAGGTATGTATATTTGTCCATTTAAGAAATTTACAATTTCGGACCTTAGATTAAAGTAGGATTGGATTTTATTAATATCGATACAAAAAATTTCACTACAAAAAGTACAATGTTATGCATTTGAAACAATTTCTTTGCTAGATTTTAGATTTTAGGTTTAATTCCCATAATCTACATTATTTACAGTAATGAAATATTAAAAGAGTCTTTGTGACTGATAGATATAAAATATAGTAGAAATATTTTTTTTTTTGCTGTCCTTTTCTTTCTAATATTTAATGCATTACTTTTTATGTTACTGTTTACCAATTGCACAGCACAGGGGAATATGATGGAACCTATATAAATCAATCAATAAGCAGTAATAATAAATACAACACAGGACAAAAAAAACCTCAAGACTCAAACATTTAATACCCGAAATGCAAGTCACTTTTGGAAATCTGTGTCTTTTCCATTGGTAGTGTCAAGTGAAGTATTTCGGAGGAACATTTTTTAACTAAATAATGAAGTCGTCTCATAGTTCTGGTTCAGTGCATTCACTTGAAGTTTAACGCTCACATGTGTAACCCATATGTACATATCCTGAGCGGATCAAGAAAAATCATGTACTTTATGTTTGTGTCCATTAAAAATAATTAGGTCTGCACATAGACGCCTTTATCCCTGTAAGTCGGGGAGAGACCCCGAGCATCTGGATAGCTAGTGTTCTCTGACATTGTGTGAGACGTAGGCTTCACGGCACAGGACCACTGTTTGGGACTGGAATATCAGCGTCTAGAGGAAGTTTTGTATGGGTGGATTTATCAAGGATCATATAAAAATAATGATGTTTTTAACAATGCATTTTCCTTTAATAGTTGTATTTCAGCAACTACAAGCATCTGTTCTTGCTCGGACGGCTGTTTTTCCCAATAGCATTATGTCTTAATACGTAGTAAATAGGGATAGAATGGGTCCATTTCATTAGCGGATCATGCTATGTCAGGGTGGTGCGTGCCCAGGGACAAAAAGATGAGAGGCAGCATCAGACATCTCCCTTCGCCCCTTCCCATGATGAATAAACGCAATGGAGCCTCTGACCAGTCCAGGACCAATCCAGTCCAGACCTCTAGTCCAGCTTTCACATGATATGTGGGATACCAGTAAAGTCTGTGCTGTATGGGCAAGTTTTGGGGGTCTAGAGATCCAACCCCCCTTACTAAAGAGTAAGGAAGGAGCTCTTCATAACGTCTGGGACCTAAGTAGGAAGAAGAAACTATTCATTAACCAATGTAAAATTTCTCATTCATACACTTTTCCGGGAACGCCTAATTGTCATGTGACACGAAAGCAGTCACTGATAAGCAGTTGTCATAGAAACTAGAAAAGCACGTTCTTTTTTTTTATGTGCTGAAAAAATGAAATTACAGATCTCAAAACAATATTTTCTTAACATTCCAGAGAGTACAATTGATGTCGTGTCGACACGGAACCCACATTTTTCATTCCATTCATTACAAAAAAGATATTTGTTGATAGACTTCAGAGAAGATAGTCCAAAAAAAGTAAATATTCTACAATAAGACATATAGAATTATATAACCTTCCCTTCTAAAAAGACCTCTGAGGTCTTCAAAACATACGTGAACCCATAAGGATTATACTCTATGAGTTGGTTCAATAAAAGGTGTCGCGAACGTCTTTGGGTATTATTTTCAAAGTTTTTTTCTTGAATTTTATTTGATCTTATTATGTTTTATGATGCTGATAGATATCCGTGTTTTACACCGATGATTAACTATTCATGAATTCCAAACTACCGTGTCTCACGTTTCAATACTAAGTAAAACTAGTTGCAGGGTACAGTACGTATGGTTGGATTTAAGTACCGATTTAGTAATTGAAAACGTATTTTGGCAGTAAATGTTGGGAATTCAATACACAAATTTAATTACCCTTAAATTACACTAATGGGAGCTGACAAATACTTAAAAGATGATGCATTTTTATTTCGATTGGCAAACAGAAAAGGGGAAAAAAACAGTCTCGGTTACACAATAAGAAACACAGTTAATTTATCTAAGTTTCACAAAAATATTATTTAAGGTTTTTATTATTATTGGTGAAATTTTTTTGTGTTATTCGCTTAAGTAACAGAACACTTTTATTAGTCTAATAAAATTCTCACTTATATTGCAAGAAGTCTATATATTGGTCATAAGAGGGTTTGTCATATTCAGCTGACCAAATCTCCGAAATCTGCCATTTTTATTTTGCGATTAACGCTTAAGATGAACAAAACCTAATTAGAAGCTGTAAAGAAGATCTTAAAGAAGATTGTACAGATCTGTACATTAAGTAGCCCTATGTAATGGTATTTACATTAAACCCCGTATGTGTATAACATGGGAGCAGTCTTATTAACTTCCTGTTTTCAGGATCTTCAGAATTTTTCCTCCCCATTATATTCGACCAACCTTTTGCAGAAGCTGGTTCTTTCAGATATTGTAAAGGTGGATAATAAAGTGGATACAGTAACTTCAGGAGAGGAAACTATGTGTTATGCTGATTTCATCACTTTTTGTCCCAGATATTAGCAATCCTAGGTAAAAATACCTTAATTTGAATCAAAATATTTCTATATATATATATTATATATATATATATATATATATATATACTTATTATATATATATTCTATATATTATTATATATATTATATATATATAGGCAGGGGAGTGGTATTTGACCATGCCTACTCTCCACCCACTTCCTGTCTACTCCACATTCACTTCCTGCGCACCGAAGGTCGTTTGGGGCTAGCCCTGCCCCGGTGCACTGATAGCCCCACCCCTTCACAAAGTCACTCCCACAAATCCAGTAATGCACCTGGCAGAAGACCCCAGATCAGGGCAGACGAAGGGGGGGGGGGATTCCGCAGATAGTAGGAGGAAACGTTGCAATCTCTTGGACGACTCGGAAGGCAGCAGGCAAGATCCAGGCTCAACCAGTCCAGGGGTTATAACCCAAATATGATCAGGAGATAAGGTCAACAAGCCACATGGGACGGGACTACTTGGTTGAAGTGAAACCAGGTGTCATGAGATTAAATGGTTAATTGATAGGGTATTTAGATAATGAATTCCAGGTATGTGATCAGAAAGAGCATATAGCAACCCAAATAACCATGGGGTTAACAAGGACTATAGTCATGCCAGAAGCCTTAAGGTGATAATAACCAGAGTCTGCATCTGGCAGGCAGGGGGTTAAGTCCAAATAAACATGACAAACTGTGTAACATGCATTACGGTTTGATCGGTACATGTTTGTATTGTAGAACTCTAGAAAGCCATAATCATAAGCAAGACGTCTTGTTTCCTCAATAACAATAGAAAACATGGATTAAGAATCCAAAAACGAAGAATAAAAATTTTATCCATGAAAAAATGATCATTTTGACCTCCGACTGGGTAGCGTATGAGAAAGCATTATGTGGTTAAATTCTAATTCACCGAATGGTGGTTATTTAAGAGTGACTTAAAACAATTTAGCGTCGGACTAAAGTGCATCTTCTTTATATTTATTAGGTGTTTTGAAAATAATTACCAAAAAAGTAAAGAAATGAACACAAAATTATAACTGTGCCTACAGTGCTGGATTCTGTACGTTGGCAACGAGACTCCCACTGCCAGCATTGCCAACAATGTATTGGATGGTAACGTCCCACCGAAAAAAAAGGGGAGGGGGGGGGTCATTTAACTGGTGGTCTTGGAGAGGACATCAGAATAAAATGATGTCCAAACCAAGCAATCCATTCATCTGTTCTCCCTGCCGTTTCAAAGGAAAGATTTTCACTTTGGTTTTCACCAAACTAAATTGGCAGTCTGTCCAGAACAAGCAGCGTTAAAACCTTTCACTTATTGGTACAGCTAACCACATGCTATTGATCATATGGAAACGAAACAAGGGCGTCCTTGACAGTAGGTGGTCTACGTGCTTTTCTTAATGTTTCTGTTGAATAAAGTGATATAATGCAAGCAAAAGTATGTCACTGAAATCGCTTATTATTACCCTGTAAGTCTATTGGAAGCTTTAGAAAAGGAGGAATTGCCAAAGGAGAATTTTATCCCAAAAGGTGAGCGTGGCAACGTGATTAAGTAATGGAAAATTAATTCTGACATTTTTCTTGATGGGTGGATGAGAATTTTGCCAGTATTTCTGTATTTCATTAACACTATAAAAAAAAAATGGAAAATAATAATAATTTCCACCGATGAATGTTTCTTTAGTTTATTTTTTTTACATAATATACTGCAATACAATTGTCGATATCTTATAATACAATACTGAAAATAGTGAAAGAAATGAATTGATATGGAGGAACCCCCCCCATATACATTGTCCTTTTTTCCACCCCCTTTAACCCCTTAATGACAAAGCCTGTACATGTGCGGGCTCAAAATGCATTGTTTTCAATGGGTTTAGGGACCGCCCATGGTCCTTAAGGGGTTAAATTACCTTGCTGCCTGTGCCCAGAGCTGGTTCAGCAAGAGTTTCGGGGAGTCTAACATGATCCCTCCATGTGCTTATGCAGAAAGCCCCCCCCCCCTGATTTTTATATGAAAATGGGACCACAGAGAGGGAGATGTGCTTCAGCTCTGGAGCTACAGCTTCTCTTTAAGGTAAGTAATGTATTTATTAAACAAGTTAGTAAGCTGTCTGGTCCACAAGGGTAGCAAAGTAATCTCAAACAGTTTACATATCCATCAGTCACAGTTAGACAAGTTGTTTATAAATGGAGACAATTATTTAGTACTGTGGCTACTCTTCCTAGAAGTAGGCCGCCCAGTCAAGATGACTCCAAGGGCAGAACTCGGAATGCTCAAAGCGGTAGATGAGGACCCTAGAATAACAGCTAAAGGCTTGGCAGAATCATTGAAACTGGTTACATTTCATTTAACAGGGTTCCCTGTGCTCCCAGGGCTAGGAGAGGCCATGAAGAAGACATCCCTGAGCCAAGCGAGGCATCACCTGCCTGGACCTTGTGTGTGCTGTCTGGAGGAGCTTTTCCAGAGCCTGGCTTAGTTGGGTCTGGCTGGGAGGTCAAGTATTGCCTCACTTGGCTCAGGGCTAGCGGGTGATTAGGCCGTTCAGTCTGGGCCAGCATAGTGTAGTTAGAGAAGCTCCAATTGTGAGCTAGGTTGTTTCTTTTTATGAGTTTGTTTTCGGGTTTCGTTAAAAATAAAGCACTGTTTTGCTACAAGTTGGTGTTCCTGAGCCTGATTGCCCCCAAAAGGACTGTGCTTAAGACCCCTAACTGTGACATATGGCCCTCATGCTACAGGGTTTGTCACATATATATGTCTCTTCCATTACCCAGTGGAGCAGCAAGGAACTGCTCCTCGCATTCGTCAATAGGCAGTCTATCCTTGTTCGTGTTCCATAATACATTAAAGTAGGTGCTAAATCCGTGGAATCAATTTCCAGCAGAAGCAGCCGAGATTAAAAAAAAAAGGATGGAAATTTAATAATTCACATTATAGGCATAGGACGTAGAACATGGACAGGAACCAAACCCAGGTTTCAGGTTTTACAATAGGTAGAAAAATGGCTGGATCATATAAGCCAAGTGGCTGTCACGTTCTATGTCAACTACAATTCCACAGCTTGGCAACAGTTGCTTTAAACATAAAGAAAAAGAAATGGATTCCCATAAACCGAAGCGATAGCGATAATTATGCTGCGAGGGCAGGCGGGAGGGAAGCTCATTAAAGTGGTTTAAAGATCTTCCCTTCGCTCACACCTGTTTCACACCTGTGCGGCCACAAAGATTCCCTTTTTCCCCTCTCTCGTGGAGCCCGGTGGAACACGCAATTAGACCACAGGGAGGAGAAAAAACCATTCAACGCACTTAAACGTACTTATGTCAAATCCATCCCATTCTTCCTGCCGTCTTTCCTAAACCCAGCCACCGTTCCCAGGGGCTGCGCAACGTTCTAATCCGCTCTCTTTATATGAATGGGCACAAACAATTTTTTTTTTTATTTTTTTATATTTTTTTTTCACCGTTTCAATATGTCTACATTTCCAGGCATATCCTGTAGGCCAACTGAAACAGACGCATTTTCGATTTACTGTCTCCCAGAGGAACATGCCATTCTCTCGAATATGGAAAACTCAATGAGCATTTATTTTCCACGTTTAACATCTCCACTGGAAGTAAAAAAAAAAAAAAAAAAACTAATTTTTTTTTTTTTTTAAAGATTAATGAACTGGAGTTTTGATGTTTATAACAGGAACCATCAACCTTATAAAATAAATAATACGTACGATGTTCATTTGTGGACAAGCTTAAAGATATTATGCAAAACCCATTTGATCGCTTGAACAGTCAAGCGGAAAGTGAATATTTTATTACTGTTTCATATAAAAAAATGGAATCTTCTTTCATTAGAACTCATAGTTAAGCTCTGCCCTGCCCCGCATGTAATACCGGTATTAAAAATAATTCAACAATATATACGATTAATAAAATACATATATCTACTGCGGAATTCAGCGGTATAGACATGATTACCAGCAAATTATAAATCAAGTTTAATATTAATATTATAATATAATATTAATAAACTTATAATATAATAATATTACATAGTTTATATGTTATTTTTTTTATTTATTGAAAGTCTAGTAGGCATGGCAAAGGGTAAAGGGTAAATGTCCCTTTAATCACTGATGCGCGGGGGATGGGCCAAAGGGAATCTACTATGTTAACCCATTCCTGGACTTTTTATGTCAATTTTGCCTTTAAAACCACACAGTGAGATATCTGTATGTACTCAGGTGGCCATATAACGTGTAGGTGGGTACGTGTATAGGTGTGATGGCTTAAGCTTGGATTTAGCTCGATCCTTGGCTTGGTTTGGCCCAATTGGTCAATGGTGGAGTCAAGACAGCTCAAACTCCTGCCCTTCCTGTCTTTTCCTCTTTTAAGGTGAGTCAAGCCGACAAGGCTGGGCTTAAGTTCTAGCTTGGCCGAAGGTGTCATGTTTTGCCTGTGGCTGGCTACTAAATGTATAAATTGACTCTTGATAGATCCTTGGAAGATAACAGTTACAATGTTATTCTGATATAATAGAGTCAGAAGACATGAAGCCACCATGTTGGTTTTTGGCAAGTCATTGTTACTTTATCAAGTGAATAACATACTATAAAATTTTTAAAAAAGCAACTTAAATAATACTGCTTATATTTATTGGGTACATATATATATAACTAGGAATGTGGATGGATTTCCTCCGTTTAGAAATTATGACAAACCGGTACTTTCTATTTTCCGTGCAACTAATCATCGTCATGGGTAAAAATAAAAGAATTTGGTTAACATATGGATTTGTGGGTTTTGAGAGGTTGAGCTAACAAAACAAAAGGGTAGTTACATTTACAAAAAAGCTAAATATTTTAAAATGTGTCTAGTGCCAATGGAATAATTGTGGTTTTTAATTTTATTTTCCTTTTTTAAAAACATTTTTTTTTTAAATAAAATTGGGCTAATGCATTAAAACACGATACTGTTAAGAAAAATGTATGTAGAATGTGGTCACGTCGCAAAGTTTTAAAAAACGGTCTTATCTCTATGGCAACTAGTGGAATGTTGGTGCTGGTTGAAACATTCTATTATATAAATATGTTGAGTGCTGGCGGAGCCCCCATGATCAGATATAGTGGTTAATTCTGAAGCTAATGGCTTGTAATCTTCCTATAAATTGATGTGGCCAGGAATATTCATACCGTGATATTTTAAAGCTGTTTTATGAAGTGCTGAAGTGCCTACAATGCGCTGTAACGTAACGGAACACACAGAGAGCCGTGTTCTGAATTAGCATTTGGTTGACATTGTGGTACCGTCTAGTAACACATATTTTGGGGAATGAAACAGAAGAATTGGAGGAACAGAACATTTCACATTATCCTAAATCCTGTAGCAACGCAATCGTTTTATGTGAGAGTTTTACAAATCCTATTAAAATTAAATTTTTTAAATATCTGTGTTAATAGCCTTACACAGTAACTGCATGAATGGAAGTCTTTAATGCTAGGGGCTCATATTGTCTGATAAAACAACACAGGTAAAGTCAGTGGTGTATTCACCTCGGTGCTGAGCAAAGGGATATGATGTCATATCCTGATGTTCTATGACTTAAAAGACCACAGCACCAAGCAGTCTATGGATCATTTGGAGGCTGAATGGAATTTTGTAACCGGCCCATTGAGCAAAGGCACACCAGGGGGGACCCGATCGCCCAGAGGCTAGCTGTAACCCCTGGTTTTGCGGTGGGGAGGACTGCAACCCCTCTGGACCTGCCTTCCTAAAAGTTAACTGGGTAAAGTCCAAGAAACGTGTTACAGCTTGGCCTCAGAAAAGGATTTCAGTGTTTAGTAATAATTTGCTTAAATGTTCTGGTTGGATGTCAGACTTTATTATGCGCATGCGCAGAAAGCCATTCCATTCATTTTTACAGGTAAAAATACATATTTAAAAATACATACTTTCAATGTGCGTTTTTAATTGGTAGGGCTTTATGGGGCATTAAACGGTCCCATTAAGGAACATTATTCATTTGAAGACCCCCAGATTAAAATTCCTTTTTTCCTGTCTTCTGTATACAATCTAAAATAATGCAATGCTGTATTTGCCATGCAGTCAAAAAATATTTATTTTTATTTGTTGATTTTCAGCATGAAATGGTTTTTTCTGTCCTTCAAATTGAGGTTGTC
This sequence comes from Spea multiplicata, assembly GCA_009364415.1. Taxonomy (NCBI): domain Eukaryota; kingdom Metazoa; phylum Chordata; class Amphibia; order Anura; family Pelobatidae; genus Spea; species Spea multiplicata. The sequence continues at coordinate 17,732 of VKOC01001320.1, read as the reverse complement.
TCGAGATTTAATTCCAGACATAAAATTGCCCAGCGTATTACAATCCAACACATACTGCCACCTAGTGGTAATCTTGTTTTGGTGCAGGATTCATCTGCCAGACGAGGACATATGGAAAAAGTAGGTATTGGAAATGTGTATTTTTGGAAAGTAACTTCTTAGCCTTTGCTCAAATAAACACAACATGTTAATACGGCCATCGGGTCTGTCTTTAGTCATAGTGGGGCCTGGACCACCTCCAGTCCGGTAATACCTGCTGGTGAAGTAGTGCAATGGCCACTAAAGGAATTCTTGGGCCCAGGTCCACTTGCCTTTTTGCCTTGCATTTAAAGACAAAATGCATGTTATAGTGGACAAAATGAAAAAAAGATGCAAATCACATTTTAATTAAATTTAAAAATGAATCATTTAAAAAAAAAGGAGGATAATAAAATTAAATTAAACAAGCTGTAATGTTTAGCATACGGGAAACCTAATTTGGTCATATGAGTTTATGTCAATATATTAAGTATAATTTAATAAAGCAATAGAGCACCAAACTTGTGATATAAAATAAACATTATTTTTTCATACTGTCCTTTTAAGGTATGTTTCTAACACAAGGTGATTCTAAACCTTATGGTTTCCATCCAATTCCATAGTATTTATTTATCAAATATCCTGTACTATATTTTAGATTTTCTTTGTGCTCCTCATTGTAGGATAAAAGCTATTTTTAAGTATTTTTTTTTTGTATATCAGAGAAAAATGAAGACCTTGAAGAAGCTCTTTTTTTTCAAGAATTGATTTAATTTGACACAAATAAAGAGATCTTACTGGAATGCCTTAATCTACAATGTATTAAAGTTTGGGCAGGGATATAATTGTTTGATTGTTAAACTAAACTAAAAGGAAATTAATTCTGAATGAAGGAGTAGAGTTTTGTTGTTTCAGAGTTATACATTTTAAACTTTTGTGGTCCTAAATATTAAAGTGGAACCCCGTCTTGAAAAAAAAAAAATCCAATATATTACAGTGACCTTAGTCACATTATTTTTAATAAACCTTATTAAATCGAATCACATTATATTAAACCTATAAAGTGGTTTGCGCCTTTTGGGAAAACACGCTGACATCACTCATGTTCGAGACGCATTCGTAACTTTGGCAAGTGGGTGAACTTTCATAAATGTTTATAATCTGAAATGACATATTCAAGGAACAAAATATGCGAGTAATTGCTTTCTCATCTCTTTAAGCAAATGTTGTTTTGACCGGAGTCTTTCTTAATTTGGGAATAAAAGGTCTAATTCATAAAAATTCTTTTACGATTGTGAAATCATTTTGGCAGAGATAGAAAAAAAAATAGCCAAGAATGACCTTTTTCGCCTGCAAAACAAGAACAGAAAAAGAAATGTTAAGTTTACAGTGCATTTAACATTTATTTTTGAGAAGTTTTTTTTATTTTTTAGTCCTGGAAACTACATTTTTATGTTGATAAATTGACTAAAGTGTCTGTGATATTATTTCCAACCGATCAGTTACTAGCTTTGAGAATATGAAACAAAAAAATAATAGATACAAATTGACCAGGGAAATCTGCACTAGCTACAGGCTCGGGCTGGTCATCTGGCACATGGGGCAAATGCCCGGCGGGCCACTGGCCAATAGCGCTCCTATGCTAGACCGAGATCGGGTCCTGCGGTTTGCAGCCACCAGCTGGAAATGCGAGTATAAAAACGTAACACATGTATCCAGCTGGCGGGGGGCACTAACGTCATCGGGCAGCCCCTGGCCTTAAAGTTCCAGGGCCGCTTAGTCATTCCGATCCAACCCAACCCTGGCTCAAAATGTTTATAAAATGTGAACATCAACCCACAACATAATTGGTCGTGAAAAGTCTCTAATCAATTGGTATAATGGTACAAATGGCAAGTTGGGTTCCTAATGCAGTAGCGGGAGGAACAGAGCAACACAGACTAGCGCAGTATATCTAACCAATGAAAATGCTTAAAAGAGCAGTTTCCCTCCATTATAATAGCATAAAAAATTTATATTCTAAATTGAAAGGGGAACCTCATCATTAGAAATCCACAGTATGTGATATTTCGCCTGGTAATGTTTAGTCGTCACACCAGAAATGGATCCATCAGTTTCCTAGATTTTGCAGTCCTCTATGCTTCTAAGAAAAAGTTACTGAAGTTTTATCACGACGATCCACCCGTGCACATGATTTTTGGTCGCATAAGCATTTTTGTAATAAAATTGATATTTTTTTTAAAAAAAAATTAAAAAATATTATAAAATCCCAAGCAAAATTTCCAAATTAAATGGTGTGACCGTCAGCTCTCATAATAAGCTTGGTATCAAAGCCTTTGTGTTCCAGTGTTTGGCCATAATGGTATCGTTAGATGACAGGTACGTTTGTCTGTAGAATCATGTTTCTTATTTACCTTGCAAATGTAGTTCTATAGACAGGACCGGCCCTACCATGGAGCAGAGTGGGGCAATTGGCCCAGGCGACACTTTTGAAGAGGTGGCACTTTGCCACCCCAAGCGCTTTTTTTTAAAGCGGAGGAGAGAGATGGTCGCCGAGTGGTTTTCGCTTACCAAGTTGTCAGCGGCACCCCTCTCTCTCTCCTCTGCGAGCCCTTTAGCTCGGTCTCGGTGCCGGCATGTAATGCTGAGCGCCGGAAAATGATGTCACTTCCGGACGCTCAGCAGTAAAGCAGCGCGCACTGGGGCAGAGCATGGAGACTCGCAGCAGGACTGCTGAAAGGTAAGTACAAAGGGGGGGGATAAGGTAGATAATCGGGAGGGAGAGGAGGGGTAGATAATGGCGTCGGCGAAGTTTAAAATGCATTATGTCTTGGGCCGGCCCTGTCTATAGAACACCGGGAGAAAGGTCACGGCCACTTTAAAGGTCTTTGAAACTGAGCATGAGGCACATCAAAGAAATAACATGATAGCTCGTTGTCAGCCAAAGGGATTCACTGAAAATTCTTCATATAAACAACGTATCAATTATCAGAAACACTTTGAGGGCAGAGTAACAAACCCTACGGTCTCTGTTACATCGATATCAGGAAGTGTTGGACAAATCACTCTCTTAAAATCACTTTGTTATTTATAAAGTGCTAACATAGTTTGCAGAACGGGCAGATAAGACACACGAGGAGCCGGCGCTATCACGAGTTTGGCCGCCTCAGACAAGAAGGTCCTCCAAAAACCCAGATTAAAATCTTCATAAGGGTCTCGTTATAAAAGAAGTCAATGTGTAATAAATGCCTTGCTTGATAACGGGAGATATTTAACTATCATATACTGGAAATATTTTCTCATCGGAATCTGGTCTAAAAGATTTTAACACAACACGTTCTTTGGGTTCAGTGGAGGAACACCTGATAGAAATCCATGTAACCCCCAACTTAATTGACAAACATGCATCCACCAAAAAGTAAGTTCATTAATGATCAGGTTAAGTAAAAACACACTTTTTCACATGACTTCATGGTGGATGTAAGGAGAATTTGCTTTCTCTGCAGATGACCGCCATCAGCTGCTTTCCTTCATGCAGTTCACCTCCCGAACAGACTTCTAACTAAATATCATGGTTAAAAATAGGAGATAGATTTACATTTGACCATTTACAATATGACGAGGAACTTCAGACCGCTGTGTGGCTAAATATCTGTTTTTAAACTGGCACAAAATGCGTTATTCACCCAAAATTGACCTAAATCTGATGGTTTTGTGATTACAAAAGCTCTATTGGTTCATGCCCACTCCTCACCCAATAAAGGCGGTCTGGTCCTGGCCTGCCCATACACGCAGGTAGTCCTGTCTTATTTATGAAGAGTTGGGGCTCCAGGGGAGTTCCCAGGTATGTATATAGAATATAATACATCATATATATATATTACTGGTTGCAAGCTATGGCCTTGAGTATACCGGCAGAGGGCTGGGCAGTGTAATTACCAGTCTGTATGTGACAGGCAGGTTCCTGTATTTAGTAAAGGCAGGTGACTGCGAAACCTGATTCCTAACAGCTGTAAAGAGGGCAAGCAATTCACAGAGGGAAGTTCGAATCGGTTGACCTTTCCAGAACTAACTGCTTTCTATACTTTTTTTTTGCACAACTTATTGCCATGTGGATGAGCTACTTTTTTTTTAAAAAAAAGGGGGAAAATTCAAATATATCATTTTTTTTTATACCGGAAATGAGAAAAAGAAAATTAAAGGGAATCGAAGGAAAATGACTGCAATGCTGGATTTGAGCAGCAACCATTATTCACAAAACATAATTATTTTTGAGCGTTTAAAGCTTTGTTTAGTATGTTTGGAATCTCAGCTCGGAAACCCGATCTAACCCAGTTCAATATTATGATCTGACCCATGTGCTCCCAGCTGCGTGCGGTTGTTAAATTATCACTATTGATTAGCACTCGTTAAGAAAGAATGAGCTGCCTATTTAGTGTTATTTTACAACAGCAATCCAACATATGGATGTTTCCATTAAACTTGGGTTTTTTTGCTACATTGTGACTGTATTTAACCCTCTGACTACCGCAGGCTCTTTGCATAATAGTTTTGGAAGTCTCCACAGTTGACGTGTATTAACCCTTAAGTGCCAAAGTGAGATCTCATGTATTCGAAGGGTTACTAACCGTTCTGCTCCCTGAAAACGTGATTGTCAGCCCTCTGAGGTCTGAGCAGCGTTTAAGACTGATTATTCTGGAGCACATTGGGTTAAAGTAACATGTTCCAATCAGTGTCGTGCTTTTGCAAGGACTGCACGGAATTATATAAAGCAGCTGGAAACGTCCCTTGTTAAAAGGATTTAATTAATTATATCATTGTATTAAAAGTCATGTGTTCGGGCACCCTCCCCCCATTAGCATAATTATATTCCAAATAAATAAAGGGGTTTCTATCTATCATTTTTCCTGTCCCCCGGTGGAAATTTACCCATGACTGCGTATTGTGGTCAGCATGATAAAAGATGACATCAGTTTTGCCAGTCGAATGCAGTGAGGTCACTACCTGACGACGGATTCCTATTGGTTGATGAGCAAGGCTTATCCTCTATCTTATTCAGGGGCCATGGGCAAAAACCTCTGACTGTGCCCATCCCCACCATATAAATGGAATGGTCCACCAGCCATTGAGTCCTGAAGCTGCTTCTGTGTACTTTGACATTGTTCGGCCCGCTTCATAGAAAACAAATATTGTCGCTCAATGGCTGGGGTGTCTGGTGAAGTCCAGGTGGCCCAGGTACCTCCAACGCCAGGCATCGTTTCACTACCCAAAACAATGTATTTTCATAAATGGACTTAGGAACTCAAGTTGTCCTGAAATCCTGTACTCTAGGTCTGCATGGCCAATAACCTTAACTCTACTTTCTTCCTAACGTTAGTTTAGTACTAAAGGGTCGATTTTTGGGGAGTTTTTTCATTTTTGTTTTTTTTTAATACCATTTTCAACATTGTGTCAGTTCTAGACATAACAGTACTAAGAGAAAAATAAATGTTACATTAACGCGGAATGGCTGGCACAACGCAGACAATTTGTGATAAAAGATGGTGTTTATTTAGAACGTTATCAAGTTATTATGCAGCGAAAGCAGAAGACATTAAACAGCGCAGTCAATTTCAGGATTTATACGCCGCCATGAAATACTTTAGCTTTTTTTTTTTGGAAGAGTTACAATTTTTATTAACATTTTAATTGTTGGAACGTATTGATTTATGTATCTATATGTCTTTAGCAAGTCAAGATATGATCAGAAAAAAAATCTGTAAAATCCCATTGAAACATAGAAACATAGAACGTGAGATTTTAGGGCAGTTAATGAAATACTAGATGAAAAATAGCAACTTATAAACCCAAAATATAACTTTTGGGCTTTGAGGAGCACGCGGACTATTAGGGACGATTGCAGCTGTGTTGACGTGTTTACCCGAGTACCATTAGTCACAGACAAATATTGCTCTATCGAGTGTCAAAGTTTTCGGTAGTCTGACAGATCACTGTCACCAATTTGTCGTTTCAAGCACAAGTCCTCGTGCGAAGCTCTCCAGTTTGGTTTTGGCAAAGGCAATAAAGATGAAAAAAAAAAGCCAGCGGAGACATCTTGTGAGTCATGGCCACATTTCATTTTAATAACTTTGTTAAGTATTTTATATAATGAGTAAAAGAAATATATAATAAACAAAAGAGTACACAACTGAACAAATATGTTAATAATCTGCTCTCCTCAAGCAGTATAGACTACTAGAATGGTTTTTAGTATAAAACGTGTCTGATATAATTACTCCAATTGCTGTTGATATAGGAAAATGTATATTTTCTGTTCTTCTCAAGCTACCAGAATGTACATTTTTAATTTATTGAGAGTCATTTCTTGACCAGAAACTGGAAAAGAACACTGGAAAAGGCAGTTTATGGAAAACATGGAATTTGCCGGCAGATAAGATCCAAAGGGCCCTTGTAACTTGCCCACTTTATTGATTGAAAGACTCAAACCTTAATCAGTCGTTGGTCTCGTCTTAGATTCAGGAGGCATACGCCGATCCCATGCATGTTTAATACCCTCACTGTATTACCCTCTACCACTTCTGCTGGGGGGGGCTTTTTCTACCTACCAGTTTAATTTAATAAATCAAATGACTCCATAAAATTTTATTAATTAGGCAGGGCCACCAAAATTGGCATCCTCTAAAACAATATGGTTTTCACTACATGAGGTAGATGAGAGAAATTCACCAATGCCTAGACGAGACCTCAACCAGACGAGGAGTTATGGATACCCTCTTCCCTGTATATATTCATGAAATTACTATATTAAGACCTTATGCCTTTTTTGCAAATCATTGTAATTGCTAAGTAGTAGTGGAATCTAAAATTTCCTGTCCTGACTTTCTCTCCCTTCTCCTCACCCTGAACCAATCGGAAACAATCAGCAACTTAACAATAGGAGAGAGATAATGGATACATAGTCACATAGGGTGGGATTCTAATATATATATATATATATATTTCTAAAACATTATATATATATAATATATATATATATTGATCTATAAACATCATTACATAGTTTTATTAAAAGTGTATATTTAATTGTAAAAATTCTAATTTCATTTAAAAAGAAACTAATAGTCATGAGTCTTGGTGCAAACAAGTTTTCACTAGCGTGTAGATTACTATTTAAAAATCACTAATTCGTTGGAAGCTGAAATATGCTTTTCCCATGTGACTTTTTTTTGTGTGGGAAAGAAATAAAATATGTTAGTGAAATGATTAGCAGATCAGTGGAAAATATTCATATGTTACAAAATATTTAACCCCTTCATGTCATAAACATAATGCCATATGGTAAAAGCATGCCGGTTAATTCATTTTTTTTTTCCCGCTAGTCTTTTTCCAAACACACTTCAGGGTTAAAATAAAGAACAAAATAACCACCGTGTTTTTATTAAGATATTTCTGAATATTCTGCAAAAATGACCCAGTGAAAATTGTAAATATATGAAATTCTGTATCATGAAGAGTCTTTGTCTGCATGTTCTGTTCTGCGGTGCCTTACAGCCAATGGTATAATGGATGGGATTATCTTGTAATCAAATTTGTGGAAAGAGGCTAAGAAAAAAAAAGAATCCCTGCTATGGCGTTTAATATTCAACGGTTCATTATCACCATACCTGGGAACTCTAAAGGTTTGACCCGGAGTCTCCAGGTTACTTTCCTCTTTCTCCGGGCTTGTGAGCGGTGATGGCCACACCCACTCGCACTTACTTCCCACCCACTTAATGGGGCCTGGGCTTAGCCCCACCCCTGTATGCAGCTAGCACCACCCCTGCACCACACATACCTTCAAGAATTACAGTGGGGTATTGATAGGGTGATGCTTAGGTTTCTGTCTAGGCGCTATGGAGTTTTCTGGATAATTTATATAGTTATATATAGCTACAGTTATAATGGAAACCATGTGACAGGAAAATATTGTAACATTTCTGAATATACGTTCAGAAACATCACGGGCTTATTGTCAAACTAACCTAACTCGACTGGGTAAATAAAATGATAAATTATACACTGGGTGGGGGGCAGCAGATAAGGCTGGAAGATATATCACAAGCTGCAAGATGCAGGAACCCAGAAGCAGAGACAGCTCTTACATGGATCCCAGTGGGTCCATGGGACTCAGGCGGTCAATTGAGGTCAATAGAGGGCAGGGGGAGCCAGGCAAGATGGATGGTCACATGGATATGGCCTTCTCGCAAGTGGAATGACAGACGTAGCATTTTGTTGCGGGATGTTGTTATTACTCTGCAGGTAAGTCGTTAATGTTAAATAGTTGAATGGAGAAGGCAATGATTGAGTGATAGGAGGCAAGTTGTAGTTTATGGGTAAATCAGAGGAAGGTCTTGTTCCTAGTGGGGCACCCCATGGGATGTTACCAGGATATTTTTACAAATATTTACAAAAACAAAGTTAAGAAAATTAGAATAACGGATGATAGTTTGGCAGCTTCAGATGAATGTAGTTAAATGTAATGTAATGCACTTGTCAAAACAAAGAATTAGCGAACTTCCAGGGGTGGGCTGATTCCTAGGGAGCAGGAGGCCAAGTGACCCAACTGTCCCTCGCCCCCATTACAAAAAAACCTCATTTGTGCACACGCGCACACTCCGTCACCACTCTCACCATGACTGCTACATGTGGTGAAGGCGGCTATTTTCTATTTCAGGCCCATCTAACATCACGTTATGCGATGGACTCCTGTCTCTCCTTCCTCTCTTGATGTCCCTCTTTTCCGGGAGTTCAAAATATTTGCCTAAAAGACCTATACAGAGGTCAGTGACGAGACGGCCCTGGAGTCAGCTGGATATGGATATGCGCAGCTGCGTGCTACATTTATATGCTCACGTAGCGTTTGCCATATTATGCTAGATGGCCAGTCCAGGCCCAGTCTCATAAAAACCTTCAGCAAATCCCCCCCACCTCTTAAAGTAAGGAATTCCGTTTGTCCACCTCCAGCAATTTCCCCGCTCTTCCAAGAATTCTGGCCAAAATTCCAATTCTGTGTTCTTTTCTCATTTCTAATTTGAGAAAATCTGAAGATTGTACCAGGAGTTCTTACCTTGGTCAACCGCATGTCTTCCACCCACTGACCATCACATATGTGGCTCATATCTGTGAATCAATTATTCTTTTGTCCCCCCCCCCTCTTTTTTTCACCGTGCAGCAGAACCTGCTTGCCATTTATACAAAAAAAAAATACTTCTAATAAAATAAGTAATAATGTTTACACTTTTAATTACACTCCATTCATGGACTTTACAATAGGGTGGCCAGATGTTGCCTTTGACCTGGGACTCTTATAAAAAAATGCATCATGCAGGGCAACGGTGACTTTATAACATCCCCGCAGTAAACATCTTCCATATGTTTCCCCGCTTAAACTTACTTTGTGACCACATCGCTGCCGTTCAAATTACATTTGGAAGCTTTGCACAAAAATGAAACGCTTAGACAACAAATAAGTATCGACGAGTCAAGATGTTTTTTTTTTCCTTAAGTAGAGTCAATAATAGCAGGATGGGGGAGGGGGTAATTAGGGATATAGGTCAGGCTGCTTAACACAGCTTATCACACTACCTAAGTCGGCGCTAAGTGATGGCGACTGCACATCCTCTGCCCGAATAAAGCAGGATTTCCTGTTTAACTTTGCTACGTGATCCTTCCTTTGATCCAAATGTTCCTGGTACCCCATCCATGGCCAGTAACGGTGCTGGCATTGAACCGGTCGCAGGTGGGGACAAATAATAGAAGGCTTTTATTATTATTTTAAACCGTCTGTCCTAAAGCAAATTGTAAGATATATATATTTATATATAGAAACATCTTCATATATGGACAGGGTCAGCCCTGAGTGATCTATGTTACCATGTTCTAGGTGTTCTGTGAAACCAAAGAGGTTCCACCACGTCCATTGTAACCAAGTCTTTCCCATAATCTCACGTAATACAACTGATTGGAACAATGGGTTTGTGTTTTGTTCTCTCTACAAATTTTACAAAACCCACTCCAGTAAGTAAAACAAAAGAGATTTTATGATTATTCACCACTTACGTTGTCCTTTTTGTGTAGAGATGTCCCAACAAGCTGCGCCTGATTTTCTGCAGCTTCTGCTATACATAGGGGGAAAAAATTGCATAACCTTACATTTATTTATATAGCGCCAGTATTCCATAGCGCAGATTCCGCTACATAAGCAAAGTATGACACGGCAGCTTGTCACATATTAGATGAGTTGTGGAACGTATCCCACCGATGCCCAAGTCATGTTGGTGGATCTCCATATGACGTTCCTGGAGACTTATGTCTTAGGTAACAGATACAAGAGGTAAGACGTAGAGACGTACATTGCACATTCACAAGGTTAATCTAAAATAATGTACTTTTTCAGTGAGAAACCAACATATTTAACTTGCCACCACATTTATTTCTGAAAACAAACAAATGCATTGAGTTACTGATGGCAATGACCTAATTTAAAGGGGAGACCCTGAACTTCACAGCACCAAACGTTAATTGTGTCTGGACGCAGCTAATTATCTATTGTTTAAGTGAAACCCTAGATGGGTCCATCTCTCATCGGGCAATGGAGTACATTTCAGACCAACAAAGGGATACTATCTGATCGCTCACAAAAGAGACCAAAGAGTTCAATTAGACTTGAAAGCCATTAGGCTTAACGATCATTCAACTAAATGGTAATTGATGAATATTATTGTATACAGTCCGAGGGTGCTGACACTTCTTAGAGGAATTGGCCAGAATAAACAAATCATCAAGTATATGTTTTTTCCTCTTTTACGGAAAACAAAACAAAAAAAAACATACTAATGATATGAAACACACGTAAAAAAAAAAAAAAAAAATTGGTAAATTTTTAAATTGTTTTTTTTCTTTACTCAACCTACTTGCCACTAAACTCATTATTCCTATGGTATCCATGGTATATGTATAATTACTTTTAGCAGTTAATATACCACAAAAGGCAGGCAAGGTGCAGGTTGATACAAAGTGACGTTATACATATAGTTATAACATAATTAAAATTAATTAAAACTTGGAATGGGTGATCCGTTTAAGCAGGTGGGGGTTTTAAATTGCCTAGACTGGCCATCTGGTACACCGGGCAAATGCTTAGTTGGCCCCCAGGGCCACACAAGACTGGGTGCTGCGGTGTCACCAGATGGCTATGCCTGGCTGTACCGTACCTGAGCATAAAAAACTCTCATATCCAGCCATCGGCCACTCCTATGACATTTGGCGCCCATGGGCCTTAAAGTGCCAGGGTCGCTTAGTCATCTCCAGTACAGCCCAATGGAAGAGGAGATAATGCTTACGTTATCCATGATTACATGACATTTTCGTTATTGAAGAACATGGGAGCAAATGTTTAAAATGATACTAAAAAACTAAATAGCTACGCAAGGGAGAGCATATTTTATTTAATTCTTTATATTATTTCACTAATTTCTTAAATATAATTGTTTTCTAACTTTCCTTTCCTATCTAACATTACCTGCCGACCTTCTGATATCCGGTTCCCCGCGCCTGTCAATATATCACCGTTACACGTTCCCTCTTAAGAAGGTAAAGATTTGATCGGAGAAGGGGTAAGTTGGGTAAGTGTTGGGCTTTGTGAAACCGTTAGGATTCTGGGCTGTCTCTTGTAGAGATATCTGAGTGTCACGGTTTTGAGTAATGAGCCTTTTTGCTTCACGTTGGGATTGGGTTCCCTCGTGTGCCCCCAGCTGCCATCAAACCATCTCAATCTTCATCAAGTGCTGCTTGAAGGAAGGATATATATTTCAAAGCAATTAAAAAGCAGCTCCAAACTCTCCTTAAAGACAAACGAGCATCCCAATTTCCAAGTCAATGTGTTTTCTAGCAATGCCGCTTGACAAAGTTTCACTTGGCCCAAAAATATTGTTCTAAATACAAAGATATCGGAGTTTTGAAAATAAAAACTAAACTATTTTAGCCTTCTGATCAATTAATTGATACTTTGTTGCAAATATGCCAAAGCTAGGGTGTCCGAAGTTGGTAATCTACCTTTACTCTATTTGACGGAGTTTTTTTTTTCTTTTCTGAGATTAAGTGTGTGTTTAAAATATCCGTAACACTTTAATCAACACAATCGGTTCCACTTACACAATAACCGATCCGCCTCTTTTCTCTAACCAGATTCAATTTGAAAATAAAGTTCTGCCATAAACTTCGGGTTCAAATTATTGCAAATATCGCGTTTGACCTTTTTCTCTTGTCTCTTAAGTGCACACGGGGGAAAAGGAGTAGTCCTTGCAAAAGAGCTTAGCCTAGAGTTAAGAAAACAGGAACAAAGGAAACAGCTGTTACAACTGTAGAAAGCTGTACTTGCAGATTGAGCGAGTGAATGAAACCAAGTACCTGCAGGAGTCATTATTCCTTAACCCGGTGCAACTTGAAATGTTTTTACAGGGAACACATGTTCCATTCATGGGCTCGATTCCTTGCAGTAGGGAGCCTACTTGAGACCTTTCTCCCTTGCCATCTGTTGGGGTTTGAAAGCATGGATGTCCTTTTCTCTTGTATGAGACACGATTACAGGATGTTCTCCTGCTACTTGAAGACTTCATTTGTTCGTACATGAGTAAAGTGGTTTAAAACTTTAAATAGAATGCGGAACATGATCACCGTAATCATCATTAGTATTGTCTACAGTCCTCCACTGTATGGCCAACCTAGGAAGTCCTACAAGTTTTGTCTAGGACTGGGACTTAGGAAAAAAAACAAGAATACAATAATATGCACTACGGTTATGGAAAAAAGTCAAATTTGGATTGTGGTTCGTTCCAACATTTAAGCCATTTATGGTTTTCGTCAGGTCAAATGCCTTTTGGGATTGCTAGGTGAACGCGTCACCTAACTTTACTTCTACCCTACTCTTGTTCTTCAGTCTAACAGAGTTTTGGGAGGTGGCATTTTATGCCTAAGCATGAACTGGATTTCAAATCCAGTCTGGTTTAAAATATAAGCTTCTAGTCTTTTAAACATCTACACCACTGAAAACCTGCCTGATAAATAATTGCGTGGAATGAGCCCATATTTATGTCATTGGTTAGCTGAATTTTTGGTGTGATTCCTGAAATTTGTACACATTGGTGCAAACACAATTTTGTGAGTTTTCCTTCTTTTTTTGTGCCTGCATTTCACACTCATTGTTTCTTTACATACTCGTAATAAATGCGTACAGCTGCTGACAATTAATCCGTGTCCAAGATATAAAAGTATTTCTCCACGAATGAAGCTCATGGAAGAAAAGCCAAGAAACTTGTTTTTCTAGACAAACATAAACAACGTACGTTTGGGGAATAAAGGTAGGAAAGCATTGTTCTGCCAACAGTTGCAGGAGATGAAAGGTTTAACAGGCAAAACAAATCAAGCCTCAGAAGAACTACATCTGGTTGAACCTCAGAATAAACCCTAACATGGTAAAGCATCAAGGTCTGGACTGGTATATTGAGCAATTGTCTAGGAAAGTCTTATCTGGTCTTCTGATGACAAAGTTACTCTCATTCACTTGGTAATATAATATGGCTGAACTCCAGGTCTCTAGGATTTATTCATAGAACTGTGCTTGATCGGTCATTTGATGACTTCTTCCCAGTTAGAACGAGCAATTGTCTAGGAAAGTCGTATCTGGTCTTCTGATAACAAAGTTACTCTCATTCACTTGGTAATATAATATGGCGGAACTCCAGGTCTCTGGGATTTATTCATAGAACTGTGCTTGATCGGTCATTTGATGACTTCTTCACAAGTTCTTCTTCATGGTTCCATATGCAAAGAGTGGCGTTGGAGCAAATGACACTCAATGATATCCCTTATACACACTCACATCTTTGTGAGCCGGTTAATGAGCAGAAAGTAAGTTAATGATATATGGCGTAAGAAAACAAACTTCACCTACAATACAACAGATGTCAACAAATTCCAACGTTCCAACTAACGTTACACTGTAAATGGAAACTTCCTGCATTATCTACAGGCGGAAAGAACAAAGTAACTTCACATTTAAACAAAGAATGACTGTATACGGATAAAATGTATCAAAAACACATTTAATGGGACCAACGTGCCCTTAAAGAAATGTGTTTATCGGTGTATAAGTGGATCGTTAAAATAGTTGGTGCTATCTGTCCTTAGATCTGGTGAATTTGGTAACCATGGAGTTGTCCACCATTGACCAAGCAGGATCATAATATTTGTTTTATATATGCTATATTGGTTCATAAATACTCTTTTCTCCTCTACATGTGGCCACCATGCTAATAGGATACATACACATACAGATGTAATATACATGCACATATATAATATATAATATATATATAATAAAATATATATATATAATATATAATATATATATTATAATATATAATAATATAAGATATAATATAATATATAGAATATATATAATATATATATAATTATATAATATCTATATATAATATATATATTAATATATATATATATATATAATATAATATATATAATATAGATGCAAATACAGATGTAAGTCATATAAAATAAGTTCTTTAGAAAAATTCAGATTCAGATTTTTTTCCCAATTTATAACATCTGCCAAAGGATAAATTATATGGCATATATGAATGGTTTACAGGAACATAATTCTTTTCATGGCCTCGACACATTTCACTTTGCAGACTCCGAAATTACATCTGCAGTTGTGTCTTCATCCTAGAAAATGGAAACTAAGCTTTAATGAGCTGTTAATTCGCATTGTTACCGGGAAAAACGAACAAACTAAAAGAGGTGTATAACTTCATTACAGAGCGGTGTATGTAAACAGTTCATACCCGAGGTAAACGTCTGGAAATGTGTGTTACATTATGATGTGGGAATGACCCTCTTCTTCCTTTCCTGGGGAACATATTCGGAGTTAATCCAAGTACTGCCGGGTCAAAGTCAAGGTATAAATTATTGGAAAAAGTCCCAATATGACTCACGTTATTTATTGCCTTAATATTTACATGTTCTCGTGTATCAGTGATCTGGAAACCTTTATTGTAAAGGTAGCAATATGTGTGTTCTTGCTTTTTGGGGCGGAAAAAAAATAAAAAAATTTTTCTGGTATAAAATGGATCAAATCCTAGTATTGTTTTTTTTTTTAGGCATACAATGAGAATTTAGAAGCAGACGTAGCAGACGATTCAGAGGATCGTCATGACGTGAGACGCTAGGTGGGAGGAGCGTCCGGAGTTCGCGGGCAAACGCTACAGGCAACAATCCTGACGATATAGCCGCCTATAATCCGCAATGATCTGCTGAACCGCTGTGTCTGAGCCGTGAGTTGCTGAATCTGTCTTACCTCCAAACCGCTGATCCGTTGAACCGCTGAGCTTCTGAACCGCTGACTCGCGAAACCGCTGAATTACCACTGATGTGCGGCAAGTCATTGAATCGCCGATTCGCCGAAGTGCTACTGAATCGCGGCAAGTCACCGAACCGCTACTGAACCGCTACTGAATTACCACTGAAGCGCGGCAAGTCACTGAGCTGCTGAATCGCCGAATTGCTACTCAATCGTGGCAAGTCACCGAACCGCTACTGAATCACCACTGAATCGCGGCAAGTCACTGAGCTGTTGAATCGCTACTGATTAACGGCTATTTACTGAACCGTTGAACTACCACTGATTCGCGGTAAGTCACTGAATTACTAAACTGCTACTGACTCATGACAAGTCTCTGAACCGCTACTGATTCGCCGTTGAACTGTCCTGCGGCCAAATCGCTGCCCTGTTTGGAGGCTTTCTTGCGGTTGAACCGCCACTGCCTTGCTTCACCTCCTAATAAATTGCCGCCGAACTGCGGGTGAATCGGTGACACATTAAAAGATTAAAAGATTGACTGTGTTTAAGAGGGGGCCTGAAGAGGTGAGAAGTGGAGGCCTTTGAAGTTAAGCAGTTCTTCTTATATTTGTGATATTTGTGATTCGACATGGCCTAATGCTGAACATGGCGGTGAGCACATTTGAATGATGAGAACTAATTAATAATTAACTCTCTTACCTCAAAGAACAGAAAGGTATAATATAAAAACTTGTATGCTGAAAATTGCTGAAACTTGCTGCTGGAGAACACTACTGAGTATATCTGACTCTGAAAACTTTGTCGCAATTACTGGGCAATACCTGACTGTTATACAAGAGTTGAATCACCTCAATTAAGAGGAAATGCTCTAATAACATAAAACTAATGCCACTATAATAACTAATTTATGTTATACCTGAATTGCTTTTCGTGTTAATGCCATTATAATTTCGTAAATAGCACTTACGCACTATATATCAATCTATTGAGCCCATTCTGAGGCATATTTAATAGAGAATATAAAAGGCATATTAAGGGAAGAAATAAAGAGTGGTGAAAATGTCACAAAGAAAAACAGCGGAAGAAAGAAAGAAAGAAAAAAAGAATGATCAAGAAAATAAGCGAGATAAAAAATTGGTCACACTTTTTTCTCCGGTCCCACAAAAAAAGAAAATAGCTGATCAAACACTAGAGGACTTAGAGCAAACCTCTATACTTTCAGGAGGAGATAATTCAGAAGAAATGCTTATAAAAGAGGATATACCAAATATAATTACTAAACAGGAGGGAATACTTACCCAAGAATATCTACAATCTTGTATACAAACATGTGCGAATCATCAATTGCAACAAATAAAGCAAGAGCTAAAAAATTACTTTTCTGATATAAAAACTGATATTGCAAATATTGCAGAACGCCTTAAAACGGTAGAAAATAAAAATGAAGAATTGAAGTTTGAGCAAGATCAAATTAAGGATAATCTACAAATAATAGAAGATAAAATATTAATACTGGAAGACAAACTGGAGGAAGCAGAAAATAAATCTCGGCGCAAAAACTTAAGAATTCGCGGTTTATCAGAAAAAATCACTACAAAGGATCTTATATCAATTTGCTTACTATTATTCCAAGATATGGGTCTGAAAGAATCATTAAAAGAACATATGATAGAAAAAGCATATAGATTAACTAAACCTAAGTTTATTGCCTTGGAAGTGCCAAGAGATGTGATTGTAAATTTTATAAATTTTCAAACGAGACAAATGGTCTATCTCGCTTCAAGAAAGTACACCTCAGAAGATGACAGATTTAAAAATGTGTCTTTCTTTCAAGATTTATCGCAAAGAACCCGTCATCAAAGAGCCCAATATAAAGACATAACTAAAACCTTAAGAGAAAATAATGTACGATATACATGGGTTTTCCCCACTAAGCTGAAAATAATTTGTGATGGACATATACTGCTGTTGGACTCACCCAAAAAGGCACAAGAGTGGTGGAAAACTAAAAATAGTAACGTTACTAGATAATCCCATTGCGGATAAAAATATATATATATATATATGTTTTTTTTTTTTTTTTTTTGTTTTTTTTTGTATTTTCTTTATGTTATTAAACACAGGCGGCTATACGGAAGATTTGAAGTTCAACAAAACGAAATGTATTCTTGTTTAGATAATAATAAGCCACTGACTTTATTTAATATTATCTACAACTGTTGACATGTATATAATGATTAGATGCATTCATTGGCTTTGTATATATTACTTACTGTTGATTTGAATAATATGAGGAATG